>UZAF01016206.1:33346-98334 GCA_900617895.1 Haemonchus placei
CACAAGGGCTAGGCTTGCGACAAGCATTCATCTATCCTTTCCAAAGCAGCCTACAGAATAGAAGAAATTATCAAGAAGGAGCAAGGTCTAAGGTGTGCTCAAACGGTAAACTGAGCAAGATTCACTTACAGTGGACGGAGTGTGCCTTCTTCCGGAGCTTGCTTATTACGAAAATGCACAAGCCTGTTCAGAAACGTTCTAGGACAAATAGAGGTCAAATATTTGTGGTGAATAGGTGCGCAACCAGAAAGTAGAATTCGAACCAGAAATTCATAAGTCTTGCAAGGCTATCAAAGATATATGTGGAATGCCTGTCGTTGTGGAAGCTGCACCTAAAAGAAAAGGAACATTTCAAAGGAAGATCCTTGAAGTTAGCCTCCTAGATACTCAAAAACCGACTCAGCAGACTGGAGGCAAAGCTGTGGAAGTCATCCTACTATGTGAATGGAAAACGCTGGGGCAGATACGAGGTGAACTTAAGAGTGGCATGGCAGCGTTGTTTTGGAACAGTGAAGTCCAGCGGGCTTTAACACAGTAAGACGCATGCAAGCGTTGATAAAAGGCGAGACTGCAGAGGACCTGGTCACCTACAAAATCTGCAAGAGGCTCGCCAGGGCTGGAGAAGCAGAGGTGAAGAGTACGGAACTGAACGCTCTGTACAAAAACCCCGATGTTCGTGAAGGGGGAAGTAAGTCTCTCGACTGTCCACAGCATGGCACCGGACTACTCAAGACATCACAGTAGTTGTATGCATCGTCGTCTAAGGCGACGATCACCTCACCATAACTATCTCGTCGTCTCACTGTCTGAGACGACTCCCTCTAGCTTAACCCGCGCCCGTAAAAGGTGCGGGGTCAAACGGCCCTGAGATAAGTGGGTCCCTCATTCTATCTCGAACAACGTTAAGGGCGAGACGTAGGTTTTGTACTTAGATAAAGCCTTATTTGCTATTCTTCTGTTCTTTACTAGCGGTAACGTCCGCGCTCACAATTTACTTGTTCTATTCTACTCCGAATTAAACGGAGTATATAAAATACACTGAACCGTCAGCACAGTAGTAAGAGCTAAAAAGGGCAACGACGGCTCAGTGCTGAGAAGGCTGGTGAGTTCAGGCCTATGAGAAAAGTTACTTCGATATGCTCCTAGACAAAGACTTCCACCGTGAGTACAGTACCCAGGTAAGTGCGACGGTTATTCCCATTTCACTGTGGACAGAAGATGATGGCAGTCGAGCAATATAAAAAATGAAGGCAGGGAAAGCAATTGATTCGGATGCGGTCCCAACTGAAGCATAAAAGGCACTCGGTGGGCATGGGATCGAGGGCTCACTTGGTTCCTGAGTTTCGTGGCCGCTAAAGAGAGAATACCAATATGCGGTGGAAGAAAAGTACCATCGTCCCCATCTTCAAGCAAAAAGGGGATGCGTTAGAGTGTTTCAACCATGAAGCTATACGAGCGACTAGCCGACTCAAGACTGAGGGAACTGGTCCAATCTTACAGGAGCCGTTGGGCTTCATGCTACAGGGTTCTTCAACGAACATCTTCATAGCTAGACAACTGGTGGAGAAGTATGGAGTATAGAGAAGCGTAGACCCTACTTCCTGGTCTCCCTCGATTTGGAGAAGGCTTTCGACCGCTTGTCGCGACCAGCCTCTAGAGAGCTCTCGAGAACGAAACGTTCTAGAATACCTAGTCTCCCTGGTCAGAGACATGTATGATCGGTCTTAAATAACTACGCGCGATACTCACGGCCTAACGAAGGCAATTGACTTTACAGTTGGGGAACATCATGGATCAGCTGTGAGCCTCTCTCTGTTCACAATGGACATCATCACAAAAGAACCTATTGATTATTCACTGAAGACATCATCTATGCTGAAGACATCGCTCCCATAACGGAAAGCATAAAGAACTCCAAGACAAGTTGCAGAAATGGCAGAAAATGGGCGCGGAGAGTGGGCTCTGACTGAACGTGAAGAAGACCGAGTTACTCAGCTCCGACAAGTCAACAAAGCCAATCGCAGACGGTCTTAGAAAAGCCATTAAAGGGATACACAACTTCCGATATCTAAGAAGTGACCTGGCCGTCTAAGGTAGCGCGGACTAGGTAGTAATCCATGTCATACTTTGCGACTGATGCTGCTCCATTACGTTCAGATGTAACGTGTATCGGATAGCGGTTAGGCCCACGATGCTCTACAGCAGCGAGTGCTGCCTTGTAAGTGAAGAGCATGGAAGATAGCCTCACTCCGTGAAGATGAGGATGCTCAGATGGACCTGCGGCTGGACTCGACTGGGCCAGGCCAGGAATGAGGACTCCAGGACGGTCATGCAAACACCTCCTGTCCAGCTAAATTGAGCGAGCAGCGTCTGCGATGGTATGGGCACGTGCTGCGAAGGTCACAGTATTACGCATTAAAAGCACACTTAACGATGATTTTAAGGTGACCTTCTAGTCGAAAAGCGGAAGTATTGGTTGGGTATAGTGCATCGATGGCGAAAAAACTGGAATCCTTCGACTTCGCAAGAAAGCTCCCCAAAGGTGTTGAAAGTGGAGGTTGTACTCATGGCAGAA
This sequence comes from Haemonchus placei, assembly GCA_900617895.1. Classification (NCBI taxonomy): domain Eukaryota; kingdom Metazoa; phylum Nematoda; class Chromadorea; order Rhabditida; family Trichostrongylidae; genus Haemonchus; species Haemonchus placei. Next base: position 35,922 of record UZAF01016206.1, read on the forward strand.
ATGAGGTGGAAGGGATACTCGGACGAGATTTCATTTCTTGTAGTTGTGCAAAGAGCTGACCACATTATTACAAAACTGTTCAGAACTGCTTTCTACTGTCGCTATGGTACAGGAGGGGGACAATCTTTGGCCTTCTATATCATATGTGGCCTTCCTACCGGCCACATATGTGGCCTTTCTACCGGCCACATATGATATAGGAGGGGGAGTCGGTAGTTGTGTCCAATTGTAATTACTTTGCACCTTTCTCGCCCATCCGCCACTCGCCTGAGGGGTGACCTCCCTTAATTGGTTGGGTGGTGACCTTTCTGGCACTCTCAGTGCACTGATATTGATTTTATGGATTGAAGTCTTTATTATTGTGTTATTATTAATAATAGTATTATTAATAATATTTATTGTTATTATTATTATTACACATTTTAAAATAGTTTTTGCCTACGTACTTTCGGTAGAACGTTAGATAACGTGTTGTGTCTGGAATCCGGTATATCTGTATGTCATGCTTCCCACTTTTGCTTACCTGCCTTTCGCCAACATATGTAGGCACTTCGTGTGCCCCGGATTCATAGTAGCCGTAGCTGCCCCTAGGGTCTCGGAAAATGTAAGGTTCTGGTTCACAGAGCTCACAGTGCTGGCGGGTGCTGAATGTAAATGAAATAAAGGTGGTACAGTGTACTGTGGTGGGCTAGCTAAATATAGGGATTCGCAGAAATAAGAAGAAACAACAGGAGCACCTAATCATGAGTTGAAGCCGGAGAAGGCGCTGCGGTCGAATTCGGAGTAGTACAAGTCAGACATCGTGCTCATGCGATGACAAACACAGTACAGAGGTGATTTTTTTTGTTTTGCTCTATTTTATTTCTCATGCTTTCAATGTAACGAATTTTCTCACTCACACAATCGATATTGTTAGACGTGAGGCTAGTTGTCTGATAGAGAAGTCACCAGCCATGCAATTAAGGGAGGTCTCTCCCCAGGCGAGTGAGTGGATGGGCGAGGAAGGTGTGAAGTAATTACAATTGGACAAAAATTGGCTCACCCTTCTACTGTCGCTATGGTATAGGAGGGGGACAATCTTTGGCCTCCTGTATCATATGTGGCCTTTCTACCGGCCACATATGATATAGGAGGAGGCCAAAAATTTATACTAAGGAACATCTTAGTAGCTTTCCTTACTATATATAAGGCGCTCTGTTTGTTTGTTTGTTTGTTTGTACGGAAATTCGATATAGCATGAAGAAACACCTGGAGAAGTCGGATCAAGTTTGGAATGGGTTGAGCATAGGGTAAGCGCAACAGAGCACATGTGAGCATAGCGGAGCTCCGCCCCAAGGGGCGGGGCATGTGCTGGAATTGGGCGGGGTGATGGGCAAATTCTTCTCATTCCGTCACAAAATACTCCAGACGCCGGGGAAAAATGTGCAAAGGTGGTGGGATGGGTCAACAATTAAAAGAAGGGAACTTAGCAGTGGTGGTCGGGGCGTTCTCGCAGTGGGCGGTACTTACCACAGAGATTTATAACTCGATTCAGCGAGGGCGTCGTGGCCAGGAAAAAAATAAAAAGAGTGAGCAAGGCCTTATGCGTGCTGGGCATGCGTAAGCTTAGTGAAGCTCCGCCCACGATGGGCGGGGCGTGCGTTGAGGTGAAAGCTACTTTTCGAAAATGAGTGTAACTTCGTTCGGAAACGTTCTAGAATGCGGGAAAAAAGTGGATAGAGGTAATGGCACAAATGCGGTCAAATACCCGAAGTGGGCGGGGTTGGCACTAAAGTGAGCGGGGCTAAGATCAAAATCTCATAACTCTGCTCAGAAACGTTCTAGAAAGCGGGAAAAAAGTGGTAAGAGGTAATGGAACAAATGTGGCCAAATTCTCGAAGTGGGCGGGGTTGGCACCGAAGTGGGCGGAGCAGGCACAGAAAAGTGGGGTCAGGACCGAAAATACATCCCTTTGAAAACTTTCTAGGATGCGGAAAAAGATGGTCAAGGGCAATCAAAAGAAGGGTGGTCAAGTTTATAAAGGGAAGTATTTGCGCTAAGGTGGACGGAGCTGTGATCAACCACTAATAACTCTGCTCAAATATATCGAGCGTGATGCTCTCAGCAATTCAGCGTTCGAATCTAGAGAGAATAATCTTATTCTGATTGTCCAAAATTCCGCTGAATGACTCCATCGTGGATAAGTTACTATAGGCATATACTGCACGCGTTAGCGTGCATAGCCAAACTGGTATATCGTAAACTGTGCCTCTCAGAAAGGCAGTGGAGTCGAAGCGGAAGGAAGGCGACCATGTGGAGTACCAAAGAAGAGGCAGAGGGACATTTTTAAGAAGACCTTTCTGAAAACAAGTAAACAGCAGAAGATGCCGTAGATAAGAAGAAGTGACGATCACTCACGAGAACAGCGAGCCCTGCGACTGAGCGGGATTGTCGCCAGGCAGAAGGAGAACGGAAGACGCCTGTCGTTGGCGCAGTAATGAGCTGGAAAATGCTATATAGGGTGACTTCAGCGAAGAGAGTGGGCGTCTTTCGTCAACGAGGCATCGGGAAAATCAAAATTTGTGCTCTGGTTCCAACGCGATCATTCTGTTGAGACCAAAAGAAAATTTCAAAAGCTGGATGGCGTGGTCCTAAATCACGCGAAAACTAGCAAAAATTTTTGACCTTCATGTTTTGCGACATTGCGTATCTGTAGTCACGGGTGTTACAATTACTGAGCCCAATTCAGGTGCTACTTTTCGAAATCGCTAACTTATTACGCTCGCGTCCGCGCCACAGCTCAAATAGTGCATAATAAATGTATCGCACGTTATCTACCGCGTGCTGATTTTGGGTACAGTGAACAGCAAAGTAATCAGGAACAGGAACGGCAATCCTGACTCTACCACTCGCTTGTGTGAATGGTGTTTTCGACAGTTGTGCTATGCTTCCCTGTTGTCGATGTCGTTTCTGGAACCTAAAGCGTTTCTCCTTTTGACGGGAGAATTATGAGCACTTTTAGTCTGTGTGGATCGTTAAGTGAAAGGGTCGGTTCGCCAGATCAACGCCGGGGTTCCCTCCTTATGATGGAGTTGTAATAGTTGGCAAGCTGCCCGCTCCCTCTCTGGAACGAATGATGCTTTTCGGAACACGGAACCTGATAGAGGACTGGAAGGGCATGGTAGTTCGTCACCTACTAACAGTGTTCCCATCTTGCCTCGGTACTCCTACCAAATCTTAGCGGTCTAGGTCCAATTTGACATTTGACAGGCTGAATGAGCGTGTGGTACTGTGATGCACTCTCAAACTTGGGTGATTAAACTGTAATAACCAATAAATCAGTCCAGCACTAACGAGATCAAGGCACTAAATCTCACTGAGAGTATAAGTGAATCAAAGCATAAGTGTAAAGAAATGAAGCACAATGTTATTGAGCACAATGGTAAAATATGCTAAGTGACTGATGCATTAGAATCTCTGGAATACTAAATGTGAATAAGTGCTCTAAAATACTAAGTGTGAATAAATGCTCTATTGATGATCTAAGTATTGAGGAAACCGAAGATATGCTCCATCAATTCAAACCAACACAATACTTACAATGCTTTAGAACAATCGAAAGAAATGAGAAAAGGATCTTGAGAGTTGAGAGGGAAGAGTGGAATGCTTCCTGATGCTCTGTCCATTTATATACCGACATTCGGTATGCTCGGGTTATCACGGTCGCGGGTCTGAGCTGGAACGCATGGGAACTGCGCCTATGTTCTCCTCATGCTCTGCTCCCGGACGACAGTTGCTCATTTTGGAATTTTCCACGGTGGTGGGAAATTCCAAAATGAGCAGCTGTCCTTCGTGGGTTTCCAATTCACGTCCGATCTCGTCCAACTCCTTGTAGGGGCCCTGCACTCTTTCTGAGAGGGTGCATAGAGCTTTGTCGTGGCTTTCCGATCCGCAATACATGCATTTTCTTGTCTGTTTCGGACACCAAACTTTATAATGTCGAGTGTCTAGGCATAATGTGCATTTGACTAGGTTTCTTCTTTCTACGCTGTTGTACACTGGACAGCCATCTGAGTAGTGCTGTCCCTTTGCCAAACAGAATGAGCAGATGAGATAACGGTCGTGCTCCCTCATTAAGTCGGTCTCACGGTATTTCCGCTCAGGAACGTCTCGATTGCTCCTCAGGCATGCCCACAGCTCTGTTATGCGTGCTTCGAGTTCAAGCCTTTGGAAGTGGCCGGGATATTCTGTGGGTCTTCTCAGCTCCACATCCTCGGGTTCGTTATAGAGTTCGAGATCGTTGTCGTTCATGAGATCTAGATTTTCTTCTGGTTCTATCTCCTTTCCTTGAGTTTCGGATGCTTCGTTGTCTCGGAGAGACTCAATTTGGTGCTCTAAAGGTGCTCCTCTCTCTCCTTTTTGTGTTCACTTTGCTCCTTTTCCGCTCGAACCACAGGGTCCAAGTCAGGGACATGCTCTCGATTTGCCGCGGGGATCCAGAAGGAACCAAGCCTTCCTGAGATGCTCTTGATTGCTTCGTCTTGACTGATGATCTTCTGCGTCAGCTCTCCTATATCTTTCTGTATGCTGGTGACCATTTCCTTGACTTGGATCCGTGCATTTTCGTGGGTTTCGCTTTCTTCTTGGGGCTCCGCATCTCTTATTTCGCTTTGTATTTGATGCTCTAAGTCCACCTCTTTGCGAACGAAATCCGCTGTAAATGCTGGGTCTAACCAGGGAAGGATCCCAAGTCGAAGTGGCCATTTGAAATGAGACCTACACTGCTGGACGTGTTTTTGGATGATGAGTTCAAATCTGCTTTCCAAGTTTGCCGAGCGTTTCTGTGAACGGGGTTATGAGGGTGGTTTCAGGGAGCTTAACATAAGAAAACTTAAATTACATGGATGCGCCTTTAAGCGGTAAGGTAAGCGCGACGCTTCATGTGCGGGAGACTAGGGTTCGGGTTTTGTGGAGGACGGAATTTTTGCANTAGAAACTACTGTCATGGTGATTTTATCACGTTCTATGAAGACTTAGTGCTTTGCTGATATTTATTCACATGAAGTAATACTTCAGTTTTACTCGCATGCCCATTCACTCTAGGATCACAGTAGGACAACTCTTGTCACTTGAATGACCATGTGATACTCTATCACGAAATACTTGTAACAAAGAACTTCCCACAATGGGAACGAGGGATGAAAAAGAACTCGTCACAGCCCATTGCCTCACAGTAACTAACCCCAAATCAGAAGGGAAACAGAATTGTGTAGGCGTCCCCAAATCACCCCGGTGAGTATTCAAGTAGCCGGCACCATACCATGAACAAAAGGCAACTTCCTAGATCTAACAGCACAGAACTAAAGGTAGATAAGCGATAGTAAGTGGAAATGGGGTTTCGTGTGTACACGCAAAAGTTGAGATCATGAGCTATTACATATGAGGTGGTGCGTTTAACCATGTTTTCAAAAGGATGGTTTAAAGAGGCTTCTGTTGGCTGTATTAGCCTCGTGGAAGCCTCGAGAAGACTGCCATTCCCTTTACCTGTTTTTTTGGAGGTAGGACGCACTGAATAGCTTTCTGGTCTGTGAATGATATCCACGAGTCCATTGTCAACAGTGCCGGTGTTGGTGGGTCCGGAGCTGCTACGCACCATCGCACCCAATCTAGCACCAACTCCCACTTTAGCATCATCATTGCTCGTCATATGCCTTGTTCTCGCCCGAAGCTCCAAATTTTGCGCACGGAAGAATCTCCTACTCGGTAACAGGGAGGTAGGGAGGAGAAGGCATCGGCAAAGCACTAAGACTTCATAGAACGTGATAAAATCACCATGACAGTAGTTTCTAGTCCTTGAGGGAAAAATTCTATATACTGCAAAAATTCCGTCCTCCACAAAACCCGAACCCTAGTCTCCCGCACATGAAGCGTCGCGCTTACCTTACCGCTTAAAGGCGCATCCATGTAATTTAAGTTTTCTTATGTTAAGCTCCCTGAAACCACCCTCATAACTCCGTTCACAGAAACGCTCGGCAAACTTGGAAAGCAGATTTGAACTCATCATCCAAAAACACGTCCAGCAGTGTAGGTCTCATATCAAAAGGCCATTTCGACTTGGGATCCTTCCCTGGTAAGGTCATACCTTGTTCCCTCTTGTCATAAAAACACACGCGAGAAATCGCGAGTGATTCGTCTGACAGAACGAGAAGTCCGTAGACTTCGTAAGCTATAGATAATGCTTCATAAGCACTTTGAATGCTATCCAAGGTATTACGAACTTTTTTGTAGACGGCTCCTGTAGAGTGCCGCCTCCATGCTCGCAAAAAATTTGGACCGAGATCCACGTATTTCAGCGAATTGCTCAGAAAGAGTGTTAGAGGTTACAATATATACAATTGAATTAACGAATCTACATATCGTTTTTGGATGTCTTCTTCAGACGGAAGCGTGGTGCCAACTTGATGCAGGAACGCTTGTATCTGATTTCTTCGATCAGCTTTCGTTCTTTGACTTGGCTTTCTTTAGTGTATTCGTCGTACCGTTCTGATGAGGATTTCGTTCTGAAACGATTTGAGTGATATGAATAGTAAGAAAAGTTATTGAATGCGCGTGTGTATTCTTTCAGAGGTTGGATGCGCGTGTGCATGCTTTCAGAGGATTTTCTCTGACTTCTTTTCAGTTGCTCTGTGATTACAAAAGAACATCAACTTTAGAATGAATTTCAAGAAGAGCTGGAGCAGATTGTATTCAAATTTTATGAGCTTCCATACGCTTTTTATGCACCATGAGATAATTTTACGGCATACTGTTGAAAGATATATGTAGCTCAAAAAAGTGCTCTTGCTACCGTGGCAATGGTTATTATTAAGGTTTTATACTACTGCAAGTAGATGTCCACTATGTGGTTGATGTTGGACCAATGGATTTGAGAGAAAATGCCGAGGGAGAAAATACTGAAAGAGGTTATATTATGATGTTGCTCTAAGTATTTTACTCCACCCTAGATATTATGCACATATTTTAATACACCGCTTACTTCAAACTGTTTTGGAGTCAATCCACACCTTACAGAACACAGGATATGGACTCTTGCTGGGTCGAAAAGGAAGTTGAGTTGAGATTTTTGTCCAGAAGGAGAGCAAGGAATCGTAAAACTGTCTTTGCCACATTCGACTTCAGCAGAACAATGTTGAAATTTGATTTACATATCACTACTGCTCTCGCTCCCTTGTTGCACTTATAGCATCCAGTGAGATCTGTATTCTCAATGAAACAGATGTCGTCCTCATTTTCCGTTCTCACGTTAGTGACTGCTTCTTTCAAATTGAGTGTTATCTCCGCTGTTACGTCTTGTTCCACCTTCGCTATGACTGCGTGATGGGGATGCTGTGAGAAATGCACTTGTTGATGAATAAACGGTAATACTTGTTCTATAATCAAAAATGCTTTTCCGACATCGTCTTCTTCGCATCTACATACCACTTGGTTTTCAGCCGGTGAACACTCACGGTCAGTTCGCATATTGCACTGTAGTGATTGAGCATTTCCGGGTTATGGGCAGTCAAGTATCGGATGCTTTTCCTTACCCTGAATAGCTGTGTGGTTCCTCGATCCTATGAAAACTTGCGCAAGAGCTTAAAGTGGTGGGATGGATAGTACACTTAACGTCAATTCGAGATTTCGGATGCGTGTTGGAATATTTGGTCGAAGTCCCACAACTTAGGTTTGGAGTTTTGTCCCTACGTTGAATTCAAAACGAAGTTTTACTTCCTCCTCCCATCCGATGCACTTGTATAGTTTGTATACTATATCGTCTTTCGGAATTGCATATATCCTGTAAAGTATGCAGCCAGAATCCCAGTGGAAGCAACCGCAGCCTGGTCCACCGCATGACTCCATGCAATATGTGATGCGCGGAAACTTGTTGCCGATCCCCAATTCGGCTAGTAAACTCGTCGCGTTTATATCTGCGCATTTGTTTTTTGTGCATGATCCTTTACTTGAACATCGTTTGCTATCGACAACCTTTTGGATCACATTCCTTGTATACAGTAAAGGTTCTCGGTTGCAAAGTAGTCGTAAACCTTCCCTATGAAAAATGTTCACTTCTCGGCACACCAGTGATCGGCAAGCCAATGTTAGAATTGCTAACGCTTCCATAATTCTCGAAAGCCGTTGTCGTCGTCCTTTATGAAAGATTGTGACTAACCAGCTTATGTATGTGACCAAAACTGCTGGGGCTAGGTATATTATTTTTTGAGTCCCTTGCAATATAATGCGAAGGGGTCGGCCAAGGGTCACCGGTACATAACAAATTGTGTAACGTATGGCCACTAGGGGGTACAGGGTTATACCTAGGCCCATTACCGCTGCAAGTGGCCAGCACTTTGGATTCAGAATGTTCGCCGAACATATAGTGCAGTCGATAGCAGCGCAGAATAATTGTGCCGGACAATGTGTTTCTACGACTGTATATGAGTTCTCAGTCTTTAGTTTCCAGCGTATATCGAAATCTGAATTAGCTCTTCCGGTGGTAACCTTAGAAGCCTGTTAATCGGAGGTGTTTTTTCCACCATACAGTAGCTGTTTGCGCATAATTTATAGCCGTGTGATTCTGGTGCATGAAGTAAAACTCCATGTTTCATACATTCGATTGTATAGTCTGCCTTCGTTGATGATGATTCGATACTTCGTTGCATGCTCGGTTTTTGTCCACTTACAATTGCCAGTGTAATCAAAGTTGGGGCCATCTTCAAGTAAAGTGATGCTGGCCATGTTCTCGATGTATGTTGAGCTGTGAGACAATGAACATTATTTTTGCTTTTTGGGTGATCTTCATTGTGTTGTGCTCTTCTTCGAGGACGTAGACTATAGCTCTTTTCCATATTCCTGAGGCTCTGATCACCGATTCTTCGTGTTCTGACCTAGTAGTGAGGGGTTGTTCTTCTAGCTCCAAGGGTACAAGCTGATTTACTGGACGTCGAAGGGTTCTTTCATTGCAGTAGACTTCTACTTCTCTTATCGCTCCATCGCTGCTCCGAACTGTTTTGGAGATGCGCGCCAGCTTCCAGTTGCTTCTCTTCTGATGTCGTTCACTCAGAAGTACTACCTCTCCTTCTTGTACGTCCTTTCTTCTTTCTCGCTTGTCGTTTATGTTTCTTCGATGTTGTTCACGAAGAGCGGTGGGATATCGGTTTCTCCATAATTCCCAGAAGCACTCTGTTATCGCACAAGATGAACGCAGTGCCTTTTGCGCTTGAAAACGTGTTTCTAAATGTATTCCTTCAACCGCTGGTAGGTAGGTTGGATCTGTGTTCCTCCTTTGAATCATTTAGTGTAAGGGTGACATTCATCGCGTTTTGTATGAAGTCGATAGGTCGTAAGGGTATTATACTGTCCTTGATGTCACTTTCTTGGTTGGTAAGAGGTCTACTATTGAGACATCTTCCAATCTCGACTAAGGAGGTAATTAGTTGCTCTAATGTCAGTGCGCGTATTTCTGTCGCTTTTATCAGAGCTTCTTTTATTGATTTAATGAGACGTTCATAAAATCCGCCTTTCCACGGTGTGTATGGTGTTATATAATTCCATTCGATTACTTGGTTGCTCATGTTTCGGAACAGTTCGTCCTCCTCGATATCTGTTTCGAGTGACTCGTTCAAAATCTCACTTCCCAGAATGAATGTTGGTGCATTATCACATGTGACTGATCGGGTTTACCTCGGCGAGCTACGAATCCGCGGAATGTGTTCAGAAATTTCTCTGTTGTTCCATCTGTTACGACTTCTATATGTATAAGGCGAGTAACGCATGCACAGTAAATATGCATCCATACACTTCAGTGCTGCTTCTTGCACCGTCAATGACTGTAATGGGACCGAAGTAATCTAGTCCGATATTTTCGAACGGCCATAAACTTGTTGCTCGTTTTTCAGGAAGATCTGATATTTCCGGTTAACGATGGGGTAGATTATTGAGCTTTTGGCAAGGAACGCATGAGCGTATCCACCTTTTCTATTGTTCCCGCAGTCTTGGTATCCAGTATTGTTGTCGTACTTTTCCCATGGTATGTCCGGTGCTATTATGGTGCTTTCCATGTGCTTCCATTGCAAGAGGCGGGCTAACTCTGTATTGGGCACAATTATGATGGAATTCCTTGCCATGCTGTCTAGATCTGATTTGTTGAGACGACCGTATGCTCTGTACAAGTGTTCCTGATCTTCTTTTATATTGAAATCCTTTAGTACTTCCTTCTTATAGTGCGAATGTAGGTGCACAGCTTGGTGATTTCCTATCGGCACGATGTGAGCGTCTTTGATGTCTGAAGCAGTTAAGTGTCGCCTTCCATTACGTTCGTGCCTACCAGGTAATACAGGTCGTAATTTGTTCCGAAGTGGATCTCCAATTCGAGTACTGATTCTTTTGAAGAATTGAATGACATAGACTAGGATTCTCAGAGACTTTGACTCCCTGTTATATCTGGATAAGTCAAGAATATCCTCGATTTGAATCTCCTCCATTTTCGTGACACTTACTTGTACAGAAGGTGAATAATCTTCTTCCTTTTCTTTCTGTTCTTGATCGTCTGGGAGATAGAATAAGGTGGATATAAATTTTTCTTTCAAGGTATTTTGCGAATATCCGCTCCACCAAATATGTGACGGAAATTCTTGAGTAGACGTTCCTCTTGTTCTAATATCCGCTCGATTCCACTTTGTGACAATGTAGCCGAACTTTACTTCAATTCCTTCTTCGAGAAGGGATTGTGTGAATTGTCGAGCTTCTTTGATCCGGTTATTGACGTATGGTCCTGTTTTCTCCCGATTTGTTTTGCTTTGGAGCCATTTTAATGCTATCTCGGAATCCATTAAGAACATGATCTTTGGAATGTTCAGTGAGGATTTCATGCTCAGAAACACGTTGAATGTTAGGCGTACACCGACTGCAATGGCGTTTAGTTCCATGTTAGGTGTAGTGGTTGGATGCTTCACGTTTGATATTTCTGATTTTGCCATAAGAAAGTGAGATGGCTCCTCCGTAGTTAGATAGGTGGATGCTCTCATGGCAATCGCGCTGGCATCGGAATATGTGACCATTGTATTCGACTTCATGTCATCCTGAGTAATTTTTCTTGGCAACTCCTTAAGGAATTCTGCTATGTCTTGGACAATATTTTCCCACTGTTGCTTGTGCCTTTCGTTCAAAGGTTCGTCCCAATCGTAGTGATGTTTCCAGAGAAATTGTTGCAAATGCTTTGCTTTGGTGAAAAGTGGGATGAACCATCCGAATGGATCGTACACGACTGCAGTTTGTTGTGCGATCGTGCGTTTGCTGATGATTTCTTCACGTTGTACGTTTATGCACAACGAAAATTTGCCCGTGATCGAGTTCCAAGGTATCCCAAGTACTTTGGGTGCTGTGTTTGAAGATCGATCAGGAGATGTTGTAGCTTTCATGATTTCAGGGTTGTTGCTTAGAAACGCTCTAAGATTCATTCTGAAGTCATTGAAGATTGACTTCAAACATCTGTATTTGTGTATTCCTTGCGTTGTTGTAATTGCGCTAACAATTAGATTGTCACAAAGAGGTTGCATGCGATTTCATTGCGAGCGCTTTATCCTTTACGTGGTTGTTCAAATGAAAGTGGATTGTTGCACTCAATAGAAATGGTGAGGCATTGATACCGAAAGTGACCCTCCTGAATCTGTAGACGACTAGATTGTCTTCTGTCAGCGGCTTCATTACATTGTTGAGCCATAAGCATGAAGTGAAGTCTCTGTCTTTTTCATGCAGATGCATTTGAGGGAATGCCTTCTCCACATCCGATAGTAGGACGAATTTCTTAGAGCGGAAGCGTAGAAGCATGCCATAAAGTTTAGGGAGTATGGTAGGCCCTTGATGCACCACGTCATTAAGTGACGAGCAGTTCTTGTAATGTGCCGTTGCATCAAAAACAACTCTGAATTTAGCGGTATCTTTCTGTGGAGTGATGACAGGCTGATGAGGAAGATAGTGCCTTGGTTTCCCAAAGATGTCGCTTGTTTCATCTACTTCCTCAAGATCCCTTTCTTCAACTGATCCTGGGATACGTCGTGGCGTGGTACTGTTTGAGAATGTTGATTCTTCTTCATCTTTACGCAATACGCTCCTTAGACGACGTAATACCAGTGCTCTTTTGTCTGGTAAGTGAACATGTGGCTCCTTAAATGACAACATATCCTATGTCACGTTTTTCAATGGTGTTCTTGAAATTTTCCCGTACTTGCTCGTTGATGCAAGCCTTTTCTTCTTTTTCTGGGCCAACGTATCCCTGTTCTACTGCTTGAGGCTAAACATTCCAATGGCTTTCCCAAGGATCTCTTTCACCCTGTGATTCTGTTGAATGCACGGTCGAGTGTAGGTGTTGCTCACTATTTCTGTTGTTGAGGTGCTCCCCAGTGACCATGTACCCTAGTCGTGTGGGTACAAGTATGAGTCCTGACGGCATCATGGAATGGGGTGCCCCAAACTTTATGAAGTTCCAAAGCTGGTCGCATCCAATCAGAATCTGGGGAGGATGGAGGATCCCTTTGTCTGGAATACTTAATCTTATATGCTTTTTCTGTATGAACAGCAAATCATCTTTCTGAAGTTTCCTTTCAGTGAAGTTTCCTGTCAGGTTACTTTGTGTGAAGAGCCGCAGTTTATGCTGTCCTCCTTCAGAGTTCCATATTTTTTATCGTGTATCGATGCACTGAGCCTCCTTTGTGGTTGCTGTGAACGTGGAGTGTAACAAGTCTTTGTGTTCGTGGATGTACGGTGCGCAAGGTTCCAGTCAACAGGAATATCTCAGTCTGACTCGTTCTCTTGGATGTGTCCTGGGCTCTCATCACAGTGAGGACCGAGGTCGGTTGGGTTCCCATCTGTGCCTCACTTTCTTCGCATAGTGCAAGATTCTGCCGAGCATGTGCTGTTTTTTTTGTTTCAACAGCTTCTTTCGATCTGTATTTGACACCGGTGCTGACGATGTAGGAGCGTTAGATTTGAAGCATGCCGAAGTGTGATGAATCTGTTGACCAATGTTCCCTACTATCACAATAGAAGCAAAATGGGCTCCGAATTTGGCCTTGTGGTTGTGGTTTTGCAGCCGCTTGCTTTGGCCGTTCCGTATTTCCAAACTTTTTTGGCATCTGCTTTTCAATCTCCTCCTCCTGTTGTATGACTCGGTCGAGTGTAGCCATGAGTATAGTTAGTGTCCAATTTTCATTTGGAGTTAATGAAACTTTTTCTTTGAGGGTGTTCCTTTGAATAGTCTCCGTAAATTTTGAAAGAATTTCGATAGAAGCCACGTGCTATCAAGGGATTTACCTTTGCTAAGTAGCTGAGCTGTGATGGCAGATAACTGATCATGGAGCTTGCGCTGATCCTTAAGGTGTGGGCTCTTTGCGCTCCATTGCTCTAGTTGCCGATGTAAACCAGTAACTATGTTCTGAACAGTTCCATATCTTTCTTTGAGGTGTGCTACTGCGAGGCTATAATTGGCCGAAGTTACTTGGAATATAGACTATAGACTCGCGTGCTTCACGTTTCAATGCTCTCAAAGGATAATCAAACTTTTGGAGACCGGAAAGTTGAAGGGTTTGGACAGTGGCGTTGAATAAATCCCAAAAATTATCCCATTGCCAGCTTTTCCCGCTGAATTGTGGTAAAGGAATTTTGGGAAGCTCTATTCTCGCTGTTGTGCTTCCACCAGCGGCATGCTGGTTTGTGCCAAAGCCTTCGAATCTATGATTTACTATACGGCTTCTAGTAATCTCCAACTTCAAGAGTATGTTTGTAACTTCAGAGATTATATCCTCTGCACTACTGATGTATTCTAGGATTTTTTCTTCTTCCTCCACTGTTGGCGGTTCTGCGAGTTATCTACCGCCTCCGTGAATCCAATAAGGGCTTCTTCGAAATTAGTTCGAAGTTCTTTAATTTCTCATCGGCCGTTCGAATTTCGGACAGAGTAACCCTACATGCTTCGCCATCCTCCAACTTATGTTGTCTCCCAATGCATAGTACTTCGATATACTCTGCACTAAAACGTTGGATGTCTCGTCAGAACCCCTTCTCACTGATGTTGCCATTTGAATCGACAACATTGTACAGAAGTATGTTTTGATCGTTAGTTGAGACAAGGGTCGGGGAGGATGCGCGGATCGATGTTTGAGTGTGCTCCCAATGCTCTGACCGTATGACTCAATGCACTTATACACACTTTATGTTAGTAAAAGCGTTAATGTGGGTCAATTTTTTGAAGACTAACCACTTGCTTCGATGGTCTACGTCGATTTTTCACTGATGCTTTCCTTAGGTGCTCTCTGGTTTTTGTCTTGAATTGCACGACGGCTGATGCATCAGTTGAATGAGCGTGTGATTCAGTGATGCACTCTCAAACTTGGGTAATTAAACTGTATTGACCAACAGTACAACACTAACGAGATCAAGGCACTAAAGCTTTCTGAGAGTATAAGTGAATCAAAGTATAAGTGTAAAGAAGTAAAGCACAATGTTATTGAGCACAATGGTAAAATATGCTAAGTGACTAATGCTCTAGAATACTAAATGTGAATAAATGCTCTGAAATATTAAATGTGAATAAACGCTCTATTGATGATCTAAATATTGAGGAAACCGAAGATATGCTCTATCAATTAAATTCAACACGATACTTATAATGCTTTAGAACAATTGAAAGAAATGAGAAAAGGATCTTGAGAGTTGAGAAGGAAAAGTGGAGTGCTTCCTGATGCTCTGTCCATTTATATACTGACATTCGGTATGCTCGGGTTATCACGGTCGCGGATCTAATCTGGAATGCATGGGAACTGCGCCTATGTTTTCCTCATACCCTGGTCGGGTGGCAGGGCTAGGCCCTGCCCCCTGTGGGCGGAGTCTAGCCTTGCCACCTATCATCAGCGTTTCCATCTTGCTGCCTGTGCTCCCATTGAACTTGAACACTCTGGGCCCACGGGAAGCGGAGTTATGAATTTTCGCTCGAGCACACACAGAGAGACACACACACACAGACTTATACACAAAACCACATACAATATGAGGAATGATTTGATTTTCTGCGCGGGAGGGGGATGGATGTTTCTTCAGTATTGCGAAGGAGTCACTATCACAGCTTTTTTAGGCTACGAATTTTTCTTTTTGTGGGTTATTAATCGTTCAACATAATCGCTATTGATAAGACGCTTGACATTCCCTCTGTCCATCCATCGCACTAAATGAGACGATTCGAAAGCTATCGTTGAAACCGTCTAAAGTAAAGGGCATTGTATCGTGCAAGTATTTTAGTTATGAACATTCTAAGCTCATTCGCATGATTTTCCCTGTCACCAGTATGTTCATTAACTGTACGCAAGCTGTGACTCCAATTGCGGTATTTATTTCAGCGCTATTGCGACGAATTTCTGTTTGTGTAGCCGTTACTATCTTGTTGAACACATTCCGCCTGTTTAGCATGGAACTGCATCATGTGCATCTCTTTATCAGTCGGTACTATGTTGCCAGTTGTGCAAATGTTCTGGCCGGCGGAAACATGTAACCTTGTGGCTCATCTCACGAGATGATGCTATATCATATCTCCCCCATGTTCGCTCGTTTGTTCTCCTTTTATCGCCAAGCATCATTACGATTGCATTGGGGATTACATACGGTTGAACAGAGTCTTAATGCAGGTAAAAATGTGGCAAATTCGAAAAATAAATCTGCTAACTAGGCCGTTTTTACCTCTCAGTGATCGAGATTACACTAAAGGATCCCTTGTTGTTAGCTAATGTTTGGCGTTTCTATCAGCCGTATGCTGCTTGGACGTGCGTCCCTTGGTTTTATTTTCTACCTACATTGAGGTGTAATTTTTGCATCGTTTGAAAATGATTATATTGATTTCCAATAGCAGTGTTCGAAGGGTCTCGCAAGGAATCAAACCAAACGACTGGGGCCAGCGGTATCGTTTATCCTTGTCCCTTGTCATGAGATTGTACCGTGAGTAAAAAATGGAAGGTTAGGACAAGATCACTATATAGCATGCAATGGTTGCGATTTCTTCTGTATCGAAACTTGATTTCAAACTGGCTTCAGTATTATAAAAACTCATTCCCAATCGTTCTCGTATAGGATGAAATAGTCCATACAAAACAGATAACTGCTTGGCCATATGTTCATTGTTATTCCATTGTATAACTAGTTCTGTTCATTTTCTCTAATTTTCTTCTTGCTATGTCGTCTGCTTCATCAATCAGCTATTCGGGTGTCTTTGAATGACTTCTAATGTTCCGTGTTATGGGAATGTATACTGATGTTGTCTTGAATAAAAAATGGAAGATTTGGACGGTACCTTTGATAACATTCGTGGTGCTATTCATTTCCAGAACTCTCAGAAGTGGTGAAAACAAACCGTTGAAAGCCACGACTGTGGGTTTTGCTCTCGAATCTCGAAGTTGTCTCATAAGCGAAGTATTATATACTTTTGAATTCGTTACAGTTTTCGTGTCAGTTACTTTTGAGAGTGAGGGAGGTGACAACACTGGCATCACGATGAGTCATCTGATGTATCATAGATATGCTGAAATGGTGTACGGGCTCATATTTGTGTATGATAGCACGAAGATACACCGTGAGGCTTGCTGAGCTCTCATGCTAATCCAGCAAAAACTGTGCAATAAAGAAAGCAAAAGGCTTCGAGAGTAGTGTCGACTGTGATGACCGAAAACAACGAGTTTTCAAAAGCCATTCATTTCTTTGCTCTGAGTCTCCCTCAGTTAGTAGTCTTGTGGTTTCTTGGAGCAGACACATCTTTTCGAGTAAGTCACGGAGCGATGACGTGATTTGAGGATTCCTAAAGGCAACTAACGAGTATGTATAACGGCTCTATTCATTTGGAAAGTGAGTATTTTCCACCTCCTTATCCGTATTCAGGTGTCCTCTTTAGGTGTATTCAGGCGTGCTGCCTACAAGTAGTAGTCAAATGAAAAATGGTGTCAGATGTTTTGGAATGACGCTGATATCACCAAATGGCTAATCGGCTCGTAAAGGCAACAAATGGCTCCTCGTTAATACTATATCCTAAGCATCATCAAGAGAAACAGTGGTTAGAGAATGAATCGCTGCCTCGAAAGTGGTGGTTCATCGTGATTACCTATTTTTTCTTATTGACTAAAACGTGATCATCATTATGTTTGACGGAGAGGTGAATTGCACTAGGTATTCCTTCACAGGTTTACCTTGTTGCTGCTCTCATTGGTGCAGTCCAGCATATCGGCAAGACTCACTTCTCTGATCTCGAATCTGCATCACACCCGAACCCCATTAGGTTTTCAACTTCTCATAAAGTAACTTCCAAGAAAAGGATTCGTGGAAGCTATCCATCAAAATGAGGAGACGCGAAAATGTGAGCTGTAATGCACTCATACTTCCTCGTCGAGGAATCAGCCCCTGTTCTGGAACTCGGCGGGCTGTCTATCCCATTTTGCATTTTACGAAACGTAACCCATTTTTACCCTCGATTTTGAAGATGTTCTTGCTCCGAAACTGGCAGTCCGGTAACGTGGCAGCCACATAAGGTCAGCATATTGTTGAGTTGACTTCAATCAAAAAAGTCCTAAACTCTTGTAAAATCCCTTTACGCATCATAAACAGACTGTAGACTACCGACAGCCCTTCCTATATATGTAAGGAATACTGGAAATGCGTATACATGTTTTTTCTGCATCCATAGACTAATTAGCACACACCTTCTACTTCGAGCACTCAGGATGTGGTCAGAAATTTAGTAGATGACACGCACTTTCAACAGAGGGCGGTCGTATGACTCATCCAACCATAGCGCTTGTTGAATGAAGTAATGCCCTGTGTTGACTTTGGCGGAGTGGTTGTGCCTTTTCATAAATATAGTGAGATTCTTACTGGTTAGTCTTTCTGTTAAACGAGAGAGGAGACGGTTTAGTGGTAGAATAAATTATCGAATAAACGCGAAACTCCCTTGTTGCGGGTTGTGCAGAACCAAGAGTCCCTAGTAGAATAGAAGGGTAATCTATTCAACAAACGGCGAGCTCTCTATGTGTAGAAGTGGACTGGTACATTTCAGCTGACGTTTTTAAGAAGAGTTACTGCCGACAAAATAGGTAGCATTTAATGTACATATATGATAATCCAACACAAATGGTTCCAAACAGAGAAGCTCCTCATAACGAGGGCGGCGTATGAATAAAAGATCACCGCACCCGTAACGTTCACGTTCCCGTCTAGATTAGATAAGAAACGATACACTATGGGAGGTTCAAATTTTCCCTGGTTGCTATCTTGGTACCCAAACCATGAATAAGAAAGAGAAAGAAAGAAAGGAGAGGGCTATTTTCGCGGTTAATAGTGTTTCTATTAAGTTGTGCTCATAACTGAATGGATTTTTGAAAACATCTTCGCTTATTGTTGTCAGTATTCATCCCTGGACCCATACGTACGCGATCACACACACACAATATATAGCTCGTCCTAACACCTCTTCTACTTCATTTTTCTGGTCTTATTCTCGTCCAGCCCTTTTTAACGACTCTTTTAAAGTTTTTTCTCTCTTGAAACAACTATTCCCGTGCTTTCTTCGCCTCCATCGCACTATTCTCCACCTTCTCTTTCATTGAGTTCTTGCGCGAGCGGTCACTGAGAGCGGTCGGTCCGTGATCAATGTCCCAGTCGACCCCTCAACCCGCTAACCCTCCACGCAATGTGCCCAAAAAGAGAGAGCCAATGTCCCCTATTCTGGCGAATATTCGCTCGAATGCTGTACTCGACGATGATGCTGCTAAACTACTGAGCAATATTCAGCATATTCTAGCTGCTAAAGCCCCAGAAGCACTTCCTCTATTAGTTCAACTGCTTACGAAGCTATCTTCTCTATCCCTGGATGCAGTTCATACCGAGAAACGAGAGCGTTTCATCGTGATTCATGGTATCCCGGAAGCCGACGCTGGCTTATCCGCATCACTTCGACAGCAGTCTACAGAAAGGTGTGTTTCCAAGATTCTCGACGTTCTTGACATCGAAATCCGACCAATTGGGGTGTTCCGAATGGGCAAAGTTGGCCAAAAGCCCAGAATGAGATCAAATGGGTCTTTACTCCCAAAATTTACGTTTCAAACTCTTTCTAAAAACTAAACAGTTGCGTTCTTCGTCGGAATTTTCTAGCGTGCTTATAAGAAAATCGATGACTCCCGAACAAAGATCGGTCGATCGTGATCTTCGGAATCGTGCCCACGAAGTTAACCGTGACCAGCACAACGGTGAACGAGTTTTTGTAGTCAAAAAAGGTAAAATTGTAAAAGCATCAGATATACCGTTTTTGAAAAGTTCCCAAGCAGAAAACTAAATAGGATCGTGTGCTCTGGAAATGATTGCGAATCCATCTCGTCTTTCTTTTCTACGGTTTCTGCTTTATACACCAATATTCGGTCTTTTCCTAAGAATTGCGTATTTTTTGATGTTGAGGCAGCTGAGAGATATGATTTATACTTACTTACTGAAACTTGGCTGAAAAGCCACCACTTGGTACCAGCTATATAAAAAAAACCTTAAATTATTCAACCATATTGTCGCAGTCTGTTCCCGGTAGTTATGAACTTTTAGCCGCCAACATCGCTCTCCCCGACCCTTGCGCCAGAATTGTGCTAATAAATAGGCCCCCGTCATGTCCTCCTACTATGAATGAGCAATTAGGAAAAGCAGTCAGCGGTTTAGCTGCGGTATCAATGCTGGTCCTCATAATAGGCGATTTCAGTACTCCAGTTGGGTACGATGGAATAGCTGCAGAGATACCACTCATCCCCTTTTTGATACTTTCGCATCTCATGGATTTAAACAATACCTTGATCAGCCCACTGTGGGTGACAACTTGCTTGACCTTCTGTTTTCAAATGATCAGGATCTCATAAGTAGTGTTTCAATCAAGTCACCAATCGGTCTTAGCGATCACTTCTGTGTATCCTTTAGTATAGCAGGACGTACTGTTCCCTGCACTCCGGTTTTCAAAAGATTTTTTGCCAAATGCAATTACTCTCTCATTTGTAGTTTGCCAGTGCAGTATCTAATGGATTCCCTCTTTCAAGACGGTTACCACTGCAGATGAAAAGTACATGATGTTCCTCTCTATACTCAAGCACACCATAGATCTGTTTGTTCCTTGTGGTTACACAAGAAATGCCCTCCCAGCCTATCTACAAAACATGATGAACCACAAGGATTGCCTCTTCCAGTATGCTAAACGGACCGGTGATTGGACCGAGCACAGAGCTTTCTCAGACAAATTATCAAACAAGCTCATCAAACTCAATAGCAGTATTGAAAAGAAGATCAAAGAATCCAGTAGGAAGCATCGATTTTTCAAGTTCATGAGGTCTAAACTCAAAAGCAAATCTTTATTCACGGATCTGAAATTGCAAGGTAGACTCCTAACGAACGATTTCGATAAGGCTAATGCCTTGACGGCTGAGTTTAGCAAAGTGTTCCAAGATGACAACGATCTCCTCCATTCTCGTCTTACATTTCAAAGCAGATGCGGACTTTTTCCTCATTTTCATGCAGATGATAGCTATGAGCTTCTGAGCAAGTTGTCCTGTTCATCGTCGATTACACTTGACCATTTGCCGATCGAGTTCAACAAGAATATAGCTCACGCTATAGTTTTTTCCTTGTCCTATTTATTTAATCGGTCCATGATGTTTTCTCAAGTTCCTAGTTTGTGAAAGCACTCGTACATCACACCCATCTTAAAATAAGCGCCCTCGTCTGATGTTTCTAATTACAGACCCATCAGCATTACATCCATTTTTTGTAGGGTGTTTGAGAAGCTGCTAAAAAAGCATATCTTGGACATTTTGCAGAGAACAAATTGATTCCTGATTCACAACATGGTTTTGTAACAGGAAGGGCTGTAGTTACGAATACACTCGAATCACTTAATGACTGGACAGAAGCTTTAGATAATACGAAGAATCTACTAGAATCTACTTTGACTTTACCAAAGCCTTTGATGAAGTCAGTCATAAAAAACTGGTCTATAAAATTCGTAAGTTCGGTTTCCATGGGAAAGTGTACAAGTGGATAGAGGAATACCTCAGCGAGCGTAGTTATCAAGTTCGCATAAACAACTCTTTTGAAAGTCCTCGTGCAAAGAGCGGGCTAATCAAGGAGGGGTCTTATCCCCCATACTTTTCAATATATATTCTGCGGACTAGCCCATGATGTGCTCTCAGTACGGCGTTGTGTATAAACAGTATGCTGATGATCTGAAATTTCACACAGTTATTGACTCTCCTCTGAACTCCCACTCCCTACAGTCTTCCGTCAACAGTCTCGCACAGTGGTCCACAGGTTGGCAAGTCCTATACCAAATCCTGTCACATGCACTTGGGTCCTCCTGGCTTGTCCGCTTACTTCATGGATTTTAAGGAGATTTCTAAGGAGAATGAACTTAAGAACATAGGGTTACTATACAAGGATAAGCTTGACTTCTTGTCAAATTGTTATCTAATCTGCAAAAAGGTGTACCATAGAAGCTATCATGTCTTCAAAGCTCTGACAACCAAAGACTCTAGAACACTCATCTTGCTTTACCAAACTTACATCCGTCCATTAGTGGAGAGTGGGACCGTGGTATTCTGCCCTCATGAAAAGAAATACATTGCTCCAACCGAGAAAGTCCAAAATGATTTCACCAGAAAAATCCAGATTCGTCGCGGTGGATTTCTTTATTCAAGAATACCAAAAGCCGAAATACGGAACAAGTACTATGATCTTCCTTCTCTTCAGTCCAGCCGAACTTTCTTTGACTTATGTATGATTCATAATCTCCTCCGCGAGAGATACGCGGTCAATATTTCTCAGTTTTACAGCCTCATTCCATCTATCACCAGGGTTGGTCAGCTCGAATTATCTTTTCCCAGACCTAAAACCGCCATCAGGCGCACTTTTGTCACTGTCAAGGCAGGTCTTTCATACCTGCATTTCAGTAAATTCAACTGCTTCTCAGGCTATCGGGCGTTCAAAAGAAGGCATAGTTGGTACCACGTTTCCATTTCTAATCAAATTGCTGTTATTACTTCATTCTCTAGTGTTGCTGGTATTTGGTGGGCGGTTGCTAACGTTGTCTTATGCAACGTATTGCTAAATAAAAAAATAAAATCAATTTTGCGCCATTATATGACTAACCCAAAATTATCGTAAACTGTGCCTTTAAGTATGAAGGACGGCTGTAGGTAATCTGTATGATAGGTGAAAAAATTCAGAATAGGAAAGGAAAGGTTTTGTAGGAAAGCTAAACAAGAGCATGCACCGAAGATTCGAACCCTCGTGACACGCCTAACAATCCATCGTCCTCCCTACTACGCCATCCCTGTACATTTGGCTAGGTGCTCAGTTCGTTTATAAAAGCAAAGCAGTGGCATGACACCTGAAGAAAATGGACCTGTAAATTTGTTCCCAGAATCGTTTCGCAAATTTGGAACCCAGATTTGAGATCACCATTTGGAAGTCCCAACGACCGGTATACATCTCATATTGAATGGACACTGCGACCTGACATCCATCCTTTGTAAGGTGTGCGACCGGCCGAAGAGGTAGTGCTCTCACTCCATGTCTGCACCCAATTTTGGGGGCATGTAGAGGATTTGGTCCGTAGTGAGCAACGTTTGCAAACGCCGAACCAACGTCGTTGGCCAGCAATCTGCGCTTCTCTGCACTGCCGGTTCTTACAAGGGGGTCTTTCAGGGCGTGGGACGCTTTTTGAAAAGGATTTTTGCATGGTGTAGGGGCATGAGCCCTGAGTACAGAACGTGGTCCATTTCCGCAAATGGCCTTCTGAATGCCCAAAAAAAGAGTGAAAATGATTTAGTCGTGAATTGTCGTTTCAACCCAATAACCGTCGTTTGTTTCATTCGTGGCGTCGCCTGTCCGCACAGTAGAAGGCGCCAATGGACTCCGCATTGAGAATAATGTATGTTGTCGAGCCACATGTTGAAAGATGTTGAAAAGTGCGGGGAAGTTTCATATTAGCTGTCCACGGTTGAGCTGCTGGCAGCGACGGATGGTGTAGTGGATAGCGACATGGACTTCTAGTTGGGACGACCAAGCTGGGTTGATGGTTCGGATCGCTGCCGTTTTTGCATTTTGTACTGCCACCTCCAGATTGGCTCCATATTGCGCCAGGGATAGGGCCTGCGATAGCCTCTACAAGTCGATTTTTACTAATATTGACTCATGTAATTTGACGCTTTTTGTCAACGTGCAAATTGCTTTCCAGCTCGGACATTCGGGACATACCTTGCTCGACTGCTTCCAACACTCTTTCTCGAAGAAGAGCAAGGAGGCTTTCAAAATAAGCACCTTCGATCCTTCAATCATTGCTCGGCTGCTTCCAACACTGTTTCTCGAAGAAGAGCAGAGAGGCTTTGAAAATAAGCACCCTCGATTCTTCAACCATTCCTGGATTGAAAAATGGGAAGCTAACAGACCTACGCTCATTCATCAGTTTAATTTTTGAAGCAACTGGCGCCGGACACCTCTTTTTTCGATTTCACGGACCAAAATTATATGCCGTTCAGTTCTGATCCTTGAACCGGTCCGTCATGGCGCTAAAGAGCGGGTACCCTTGACCGTATCACGGTAGTAGGCAATGGCGAATCTGTCAAGATACAGCAATTCACATTGAGCTTTTGTTAGGTAGTGCTAAAACTAACACTGTCTTGAGAAATGGGTCTGCCGTCAAAGAAAATGCTCCTGTGTGCTGGAATTTCAGTGCTGCTACGGTCATCGTCGTTATCGTCTAAAGTTCAGCTGACCTCTTTTTCGTCCAAAAATGCCTATAGACTGTTGCAATGCAGAATCTGCCTTAATTCCAATAACCCATGTAAAATTTACCTGAAGCGACTCTTTTTGTTCCTAATATTCGACGTCGTCATTTTCTGTGCCCTGAAGAATTCTTCTGAACGCGTGGGCAATTGCGATCTCCTTTCTCGTTGGAGGAGAAAAATCAGGCGTGAAAGAGGCGAGAAGTCGGCCAATAACTCTAGCTGGTGAAAAAGCCATGTCGAGATTGAGAATGGTACACACCACGACTTCTGTTTTTCTCCCATGCCTAGTGTACGCCTGGGTTGCCGCAGGATACGTTGACGACCATCCAGCAAACGGGGGAGATGTGGTTGGCGCTCGCCAAAGAAACAGTAAGTGCTCTTCCTTGGCATTCGTGAGTTGAGTTTCACTTGTGTTGTAGAGTTGTATCACACTTGTTGATAAAGTGTTTGCAATAAATAGAAAGTTCTACACGTCAAAGAAATCTTGAGTAATTCCATATACTACTCTGCAAAAGTTGTCAAGCCCAGTTATCGCAAGTGCGAACCATTCTTTCTTGATAATGACGCCAGTACGCGCCCCGCTGGTGGTACAGTTCGTCTCAGTCAATAACAGTAAAATTCAACTTGTAGAGATTATCGCTAGTCGTGGTCAGACCATGACCAGTCCGGCACTTGCTTTGACTCTTGTGGAATATGGAGCCAATCTGGAGGTGGCAGCATAAAATGGCGGCGTCTCAAGGAACCGAACCATCAACCCAGCTTAGTCGTTCCAACTCGAAGTCCACATCGCTATCCACTACACCATCCGTCGCTGCTAGCAGCTCAACCGTGGACAGCTCCTATGAAACTTCTCCGCACTTTTCGGCATCTTTCAACATGTGGCTCAACAAAATCCAATATTTTCAATGCGAAGTCCACTGGCGCCTTCTACTGTGCGGACATTCGACAATACGAATGAAACAAGCGACGGTTGTTGGGTTGAAGCGGCAATTTCCGACTGAACATCAGAAGGTCATTTAGCGGAAATGGACCGTAGTTCTGTGCTCACTGCTCATGCCCCTACACCATGCAAAAACCCATTTTCAAAAAATATCCTACGCTCTGAAAGACTTCCCTCGTTAGTGTTACTGCTTCCTTTAAGTATAGGGGACTGATAGGTCAAGCACCATATTCTTATAATGCCGAATGAGTCATCCGACCACAGCCCTCTTTGGGAGAGATACGGTCCATACATTCTACTGATGCTCTCCACACATCCTAGCAATCCTATCGAAGCGGTGGTACAGGTTAATTGGCATTGTCGAAGAAATACCGTGGAACAATAGTTTATCGCTATGTGTGCACATTGATTATCCACTAATTCTTGAGGTCTACGCTTTCTCAAGCCCTTCCATGGGGTAAGCGTGGGTGCGGTAGAACATGATACCACGGCTGTACTCAAGGTCCTGAATTCGCCTACGATTGCCTCGAAATTGTCCCCTATGGGTCTTCATTGTTGATTTGGAGCGTCGTTCAGTTAAAATGACTGTCGTGCAATGAGATCCCTACATAAATTTCAGGATAAATTTTCCCAATTTATCCGCTAATCTCCATGAGTAAACAGATCGGTCCACTTGATTGCGCCTGATAGTGACGACCAGATAGGACATCATACTATCGAGTTAGGCTAATTTGAAAGCTCATGGCCTCTCACATTTGCCCTTCATTTCCGCAAACGGCACTCTGTCGTGATGATACGAAACGTATTTTTCATGTACGAGGAAGGGCGGCTTTCTCGACACTCAAACTTTGGAAGGCTAGGGGCTCTTCTACCACCGCCACAAAATTGGAACTCATGGGATGGTTCACAAAGTTGATGGCTAGGTTTCACTTCCGAACCTCTTTTTTCCACAAATGTACGAGGTTTCTTTCGTGGAGTTACGGACCCATCTTCGCTGCCATCACCAGGCGACCTCAGAGGATCATTGTGATCGCCTTTCACGGACACGACTACCTCGCAGTAGATAACGGGATTGTTTTTATAGCATCGAGTAGTAAGGGTTGATAGCTATTTATTGCGCCCTCTTCCTAGATGGCGCCCAAGTTACGCTGCAAGAACGAAAGTCCTCCATCAAATGCGATGGCACCAATTTCGGCCAGAATATCTCGCTAGTAACATGCTGAACAGCGTTTGATCCGATGAATAATTTGGAATCATTCTCCTTAAAGCCTCTCAAGCCCATCTTGAGCGATTGTTCAGAATTGCT
The DNA here is from genome assembly GCA_900617895.1 of Haemonchus placei. Taxonomy (NCBI): domain Eukaryota; kingdom Metazoa; phylum Nematoda; class Chromadorea; order Rhabditida; family Trichostrongylidae; genus Haemonchus; species Haemonchus placei. Next base: position 62,017 of record UZAF01016206.1, read on the forward strand.
CTTCCGTTTGAATGAGCTACAGCCTTATTGGGCCGGTGATGGGCAACAAAACTTCCTCTGTAATATCTTTCCAGTGTTCCCGAAACGTGAGATAGCTCCGTAGGTAATCGATATTGGGCCCAAAAACCTTTTGCAAGCGTTTAGGACACATTTTATTGAAAAGTAAAACGAGCGCATGCATCAAGATCTCGATCTTTGATGCCATGCCTACCAGTCCACCACACTACCTACTCGGCTACCGTTGCACAGGCATGATATTTGCTCAGCGTGGTGATCCGTCCAGGGCCGTGGTATAACACAGAGAGGAAATGGGCCCCGAAGTATTGCTCCCAAAATCGTTTAGCAGATTTGGAACACAGATTTGGAATCAGCGTTCGAAACCACCTACGGGGATATATATCTCATCTTGAATGGCCACTGCGACCTAGTATTCTTCACTTGTTAGTTTCATGACGAAGGACAGTCGTTATGATAACGCAAGTTGTGTCATGGATAAGAATCCAAAATCAAAGACCATTACTAGGGCCATCCATTGCGAGGTACGAATGCTTATTCTAAAGAAGTACTTGTTTTATTGGGAGCAGTTGTATATATTATAATAGCTGTACCCATTCAATTAGAAGTACGAATTTCCAAGAATGTTGGACTGTCGGCCCATACCAAGGCAAGTCCAGTTGAAATGTTGTCGAGACTAGTATAGGAAATCGGTGTTGAAGACGTAGATTTGAATAGGATTTTGTAAAATAATTTCCATTCCACTGAATGGCTTGCGATCATAAGGTCCAACAATGTAAGGTCTCAGTGAATTCCTTCGAATAAGAAAAGTCCAGTCCTGAGCTAATTGGGAAGGTTGTTGAGCTCATACGAAGTTGGGGTTTCGAGACAACTGACTATCGTTTAAAATTCTTGAATACGCCCAAAGAGTTTGGTATTCACTGCGCGTACTTTTTTAACATCCTTATCCAAAAGATGATACCGCATCCTTGTATCATCTGTTAATACAAGAAAACGTATACACTCTATAAAAAACATGCCATGTAACTTTTACTAGCATTTTTGGTTTTTTGATCATTTAGAGTAGGCACTGTATATTGGCGAAAGGGCAATGAATTGATCAAAAAATTCTACTGCCCTGGAGAGCCTCTGAATTCGAAACCGTAACAAAGGCAATTTAAACATCATTATGAAGGCCATAGCACAGTATCGCAATTGTGCATAAAATTCTTGAGGCATTTTGGATACGAGCTACCAAAGTAAAAGTGAAATTGAGGGAAGAATGCTACAAAATCACGTAGAGCTATGGAATTCCAAAAGGCTAGCTTTTGCACGGCAATTCTGATCATAGATCAGCTCCAGCTAATGCTGATCGGCTGCTTGATGGCTTCAAAAAATCTACGACAATACAGTGAGTTGCTCTTCTTCAAACTACATTTGTGTCTTGGGTGGTCTCGAATTTTAATATTCCTCTGAAGATGTTCGGTCGAATTGACACAAACTGTTATGATCCTCGCAAGCTCTGATGAGGCCGATTCCGCTGGACGTCAACATAATTAAGCCTGCATGTAAACAACGTTGAGAGTTGAGCAAACCAACCACCTATGCTGGATAATTTTCTTGAACAAGTTGCGAGTGATCGAAGATTGCTTGGTTGCAATGTCGATTAAATATGTAATTTACCTAGACTGAAGTGAGCGTTGTATGTTCTCATTCCAACCAAAACCAGGGGTGGAGAATTCAAATTATCGTTCCATAGGTGTACTATGGAGCGCTATCGCTCTTCAGGCAGAGACCCGCAATGATCACAGAGGCTGCCACATAGAATCTTTACTTTCCGGTGAAAGTCTCGAATACATTTGTTGACATCGATGTGGATGAGTCCTATATTTCAGCTATCATTCAAGCTTCTCGTCAATCCGAAAGAAAGTGGGAGAAGTAATTTCCGATCATGTTGAACGTCGCAAAACCTGATCCGTTTCATGACCTCTCCTTAATCAAATAACAAAACAACTACATTATGAACCGCTGGCGTAGCTTTAGCAAGAATATTGTGCCTTGCAACTTGTCGACTTACAATGATTAGCGTATCGGAAACTGAAACGCACCATCTGAGCACCTTTAGTACTGTTTTTCCCCACAATGTCGCCTTCAAAGACACGATCGAGTTATTATTTCATAGATGGTTGTGAGTTTAACGCGTAGAAGATGCTTCAGTATGACCTAGACAGGCTATACATCTGGAGAGGTACCGTGTCTTCTGGTTTTTGAACAACTCATCCTATAAGTCAGGATATGTTGATGAGAAAACCAGGCGTATTAGCCACTCCTGACATTGTGGAATAGGAAGGCCAAGAGAAAAACACCGTTTAGAGATGGGTCACCCCCCCCCCCCCCCCCAAGCGCGAGGGTCATGCTGATCTACCCACGGGCGGGAAGCAACCCCATGCGGGTACGGTAACTAATTGAGGTCTGTGGCCTACCCGCTCGAGGCATGACCCACCCGCTATATAAGGTGGGGGAAATAGCCTCACAAGACTCGTCCGCCGAGCATCTTCCGGACTGCTCCGCCACCACCACAGTTCAGCCGCCACCATCCACGACTCCAGAGCCGTCATCATCCACGACTTCAGAGCTGCCACAATCCACGACTCTAGAGCCGCCACCATCCACGGCTTCAGAGCCGCCACCCACACAGCAAAGCACGTCGATGGTGTTTGATTGTTTGTTGTTTTTTTTGTGTTAGCGTTTTTAGATAAAGTTTCTAAAACCAGCCGTGTCCTGTCGCAGTAGAGTTTTCAGCGTAGTCCTTAATCCAGTGACCACCCTAGTCACTGGTCGCACTATATTAACTTGGTCTAGAGACGACCGACTAATACGTTCAGGGTTGTATAGAGGTATCCTGTCTAAGATGCGCCATTTGGAAACAGAATGTTTACTCCACATACCACACTTTTTGGACGTTCATCAGTGTTCACACTACTAGCGCTTGTTCGGAGACAATTTCTGATTTCTTCGATGCTGAAAACAATTACAACAATTTACTTACGACATTATTCTGTCCTCAGTGATATGGATAAAACCTTGACTGAGAGTCGTACTATGAAAAAAGGTTAGAAAATGTGATGAGAGCTCTCACCGGGGGACCACACTATGCAAAAACTTCTCCCATGATTAGGCGCGAATCTGAAAATTGAGAGCAATACCACCGCGCTATGGCGGCGCTGAATCCCTACTCTTCCTTACGCCTACGCTACCGTAAACGGCATATATATATATATATATCAGTACCACTTTATCGCTGATAATTGAAAGCAGCGTTACTAAGTGCCCATCGATTTGTAACGATCACACAGAAAAGAAACATTTTTCAAAAACAAGATCACAGAAGGTCAAATGCAACATATCAAGGAGTCGTTAACGCATGCCGAGTTACTCGAAGCATCAATTAATATAAATAGTGATTGCGACGATGAGGAAATATGCTAGGCCACGTAACACGTATAGGCCATATTGTCAAAAGCTTCCACAACCATCATACGACTATTAACTGCACGTTTTTTGCATACAACGAAGGACTCATGATCTTAGAAGACATTGAAAGAAAAATATCTGGGTGGCAGTTTGCCCAATAGTCTCAAATAAGTTTCAGTACAGTGATTAAGCCTCAACAATATCTCGCAGGACTAAAGGAAAGGAGGAGGCATCAAGGTACAAGTATAAATTCGTACTGCCCACCAAATGTTCCACAATAATATGAACCCGTGTTTGAAAAAGCACATGAATTTTCAGTCAAAATTTATAATTCTTAAGGTGGGGAAAGGCGAGAGTCATTATGGTAGGTGAAATTTGATTGGAACTCCACCAATCGTGTGGTCAAAAAGCACAGTCAAGTCCGAGAAGTTGCACTGGTGCTAAAAAAGTGATACTAAAAAGCATACAAAAATGCTTCAAAACAAATGCTGTATTCAACTAGTGGCTCACCTCAACGCTTTTGGCAGTATCGTCCTGCAAGTTCGGGAATTGTCCCATATCTATTGCTTGAACACGTTCAAGAACATTTGAGAGCAGTCTCCGGAAAATATGTTGTTGATACGGCCTCTCTCAGGACTGATAGTGCCGTTGACGTTTCTTTCAGTAAAAATGAGTAAGTATATCTTGAAGCATTGAAAAGCTTGGCACATAGGAGCTCGTGAAGACGAGCGCAGTCTAACACAGAAACATCAGAAAATTTGTCAGTAAATCTGAAGTGATCAACAATGTTGTCCTAGAAGAATAGTTATGACACAGAAAGATTATCAAAAGAGCGAGACGACCATATATGACACGATGGCAGCAGACGAGGAGCTTGCTGCGAATGCTGGAGGTGAAAACATGGCCGTCTACTCAGACGAACGTGAAGTAGCCATCGGATTTGCGTCTTTTCTTGCCGCGTGTAGGATTGGAGCCGTCAAAGGGCGGCTTCGCTCTGCAACAAGCAGCTAGGTTAGCGCAGAACGCCTCCATTCGCGGCAGCCCTGAAAGCCAGCACTACACTATGGCACACTGCCGGCAGCCAGCGCAACGCGCACGAATAATTGCTTGCATGCTTCTAACGGGATGATATGTTATTAAGTTATTATTTCACTAGTTGCCAAATACCCAAAGGAGAGTGTGATATGTAGGCTGCATGATTTTAATGCAAAGGAAGAATAGGACGTTGACGAAAGTCTAGAATGAAGACTCGCGGAAGCAGAAACGGAGTTATTGGGAGGTCGCACCTACTCCACGCCCGCAATAATGTTGCTGAACTGTCCTGCGGCCCTGAGTTTGCATAACTCGGATGAGTGTTTTATAAACTCAAAATACTCCTAAATTATGTGGACCACACATTTTATAATAGCAGAATTTTCGAGTTAAATTTAAAAAAGGTGAATTCCTAATCAGCCGCAGAAACAGTGCAGTGTTTCGTGTACAGTGAGCTCAACAAGAAAGGGTGTAGGATCTTCATTGAACTTTGAATAGAGACACGTGTAGGATACTTGGTCGCAGTGGCCATTCAAGATGAGATGCGTACCGCTGTAGGTGGTTTCGAACGCTAATCTCAAATTTCTGTTCCAGATCTGCTAAACGATCTCAGGAACAAAACTACGAGACCAATGCCTCTGCGTGTCATATCACTGTACCGAACGGATCACCAAGCCAGGCGAATCCGTAACTGTGTAACGGTGGCGCAGCTGGTAGGATGATAAGCTGGTAGGCATGGCATCAAGGTGCATGCGCCCGTTTTGCTTTTCCATGAAATGCGTCGTAAACGCTCACAGAACATTTTTGGGTTTGATATTGGACATCTACGGAGCTCCCTCTTAATTTGGGAACACAAAAAGGTATTCCAAGGAATCTTTCTCACAGAATAGGGGTGGAGCTACATTCGAACAAAAGAAGAATTCTAAATTTTTGCTCTAAGTGAGCTCGAGACGCCTCAAGGAGAAAGTTTCCGAATGATCCATCGGGTCAAACGCTCTTCACATGTTACCAGCAAATCTTCTGACCGGAGGTGGTGTCATCATACTTGATGGAGGACATTCGTTCTTGCAGCATAACGTGGGCACCACCTAGGAAGAGGCGGTAACGAAGAGCTTTCGAATCATACCTCCCGATGCTGTCAAAACAAGCTCGTTATCCTTTGTGTGGAAGTCGAATCCATGAAAAGTGATCACAATGATCCTCTGCGGTCGTCTGATGATAACAGCGACGACGGACCTGTAACTTCATGAACGTAACCTCGTACCGTCGGAGGGATATAGATATTCTGAAGTGAGGCGTAACCTTGAAGCCACGGACGTGGCTCATCTCCATCCATGAGCCTTATTAGTCCGCCCAATTCTACCATGGTGGAATACCATAACAAGCGACTGCAATACCAGCGGATTCCCTTCAGGCAAATATCGACCAATTCCACCAGCTGGTTAACAGGCTAGTCATTGGGTTCAACTGCAGTTCGGAAATTGCCCGTGGTCCCTCAACACCTTCCAAAAGGTCTCAGCAATGGAACTTCAAACTCTGTAGCTAGCTATGTGATTTCAAGAAGATTTTTCGTCAATAATCCATAACACTCTGGACTACCAAAAACCAATACGGGGGTAAAGCAGACCCTGTTCAAGTCATATACCTCAACGCTGGCCCCTCCTTACTTCGACAACGTCCATCTCAAAGACTTTCTTGTCGCCGGCTCAGACAGGTGCGAATTGCACTGTATTGTCCTGATGCAGTACGCTGCAGACGTCGCTATAATCAGGGAGGCTCTGACAGATCACTCATACTGGTGCAACATTTAGTGTGAGTCTTTTCAGCGACTCCAACACGGATAGCCCTTCGAGATCCCGTGACGACTCTGGATCGAGCCTGCATCCTAGAGCAACGGCAATGAACGCCTCAGCAGTATATTTCTTTTACGTGGATCACTTTCTTCTGGTAACGCCGAATGTTCACCACAGGGCCAGTCCAGGCATAGTCATCTATTTTGTGACTCGAGTAAATCGCATCACAAAAGTACTTGCTGTTTTCGAAGAAGTGCCAGAGGGGGCTGTCCTTACCTAATCTTTGATGTAACCAGGACCTCGATCACGTCTGCGAGTATACGGTGGTACTCGTCGAAGTTCGTTTCAACGCACTGCGCATACGCAATACGGTTCTTCGAGCCACCACTTTCTGCACAAGCACGGGACCAATTCTCACTAATAAATATAAGTGTGGGTGCTCTTCAACTTAGGATACGTTCACCTCTCCAAACTTTTCCAATCGGCTATTCCGGCCAACGAGATAGTATCTCGTATGCTGCAAATCGTCAAACGAGTAGAAAACAAAACGATAGGCTACCAAAATCCTCGATCTCGTCTAATGCAATCCGGAGCTTCCTCTTTGGAGCGATTTTGACCCTCATGCTAGGTTGCCTCGTCAATATCATTTCCATATACCCTCCAGCTTAACAAGAAGTCCATATCGTTGATTGGAGAATAGCCCAGTTCGCTAGAGCTCGTATGGCGGAATATCTTACAGCGGAAATTCAAGACGCTTTCGGCGAAGGTAAGATCATTCTAGGTGCCTGGGTCCGTCGTAGTCACTGCCATTACAAATAATGCCGTGCCGCACTTCGCTAGAACAATGCTAGCGATCGAAGAGTTCCACTATGTCCGCCTGCTTCATTATATTTTGGCATTGGCATTTTTGGACGAATCCTTTTCAACTACGATCGATATTCACGTTACTACAACCCCATACATCAATCACTTCTGGAAACTACTATTTGTTGCGAATTTGGCGTATTCTAGCGCTTTCTTCTTCACCGATGCAGTACTTTATACTAACGTTTCCATTTCTTCGATTCAAAAAGAGTACCTGAGCATCATCGTAGGCTGTGCCTTGTGATTCTTTTCACATGTCATTTTAGACATGATGCCATCGAAAATATCTTAGCATATCACCGTCTCGGTTCAACTGCAGAACGCTTCTCATCCTAGGTGATGGACTGAATAAGTTCGGCGTGCTATGAATGTGGCATCACAAACATAATATTCTTCTTGCTACTGCCGTCATAACACACCTGTGATGGCCAATATTGTTACATGATGTTTTGCAAAATTGACATCACTAGATATTCTTCTCACAAAGATCCCACAAAGAACAATGCTTAGTCAGACGACGTATGTTTAGGATGTAGTACCACCCTTAAGATGAATCTTGTTTATCCCAAGTTTTCCCCCAAAATAAGTTCCTGTTTTTCTCAGTTCTAATACACGTTTGCTTTTAAACGCCAGGATATTCTCTTAAATGTATCCTCCAAGTTGTGATGGTATTTTTGAGGGAAAACCTAGTATCTGCTTATTACATTTCAGGTGAGAGTGAGGAACACATCAGACAAGTTTTTAACCGTTGAAAGCAAGGCAATCGACTACATGCGGTAAAGAGCTGAAACATGGTGCAATCATAAGTGCGGGATGATGAGGTGAAATCATAGTATCCCCGCATAAACTCGGCCAAGCTTCGAACCTGTCACATGCGAGATTTCACCGAGAAACTCAAAGGTGAAATTAGATTGGAAAGGCTCTAGACCCAGAAACTTATAGAATTTCGCGCCTACCTGAAAAAATAAAGGTTTTGAAATCTTCTCTTTGATCGACATTTTCAAGCCCTCCATTTCTCAAAACGCACTGGAATCAGTGTTAGACTGCAAAACCGGTTGGAACTGGAATTTCTATCCTATTCGAGTAACTTTTATGCGCTCTGAAACATATTCACGTACATATGTCAATAATTTGATGGAAAGTGATCTCAACAAAAACCAACAGTTCCGGCTTCACCATGATTGCGCAAAATCATTGTAGCGATTTTCCTCAATTTAGGGCCTCTATTTATATCTAATCAAGAAGCACTTATAAGTTTGGTGCGATTCTGTCCATTGCCAATTCACACTTTCGAAAGTATTAATAACCAACACAAAATTACGTAGGTAAGAGGACTCAATTTTTCCGAGTCAAACTACAGAGCCGCTAGGTATCCTTGTAGATTGCCCACTGTTTGTACATCAGAATTTGATCAGACCTCTAGTTGGGAGGTCACATGCAAATTTCCAAACAAGAACGAGGAAATGTAAGGCTTAGGAGTTTTTGAAAATGATCAATGCTGCTTTTTGGATGGATGCCTACATTTTTCCATTCAGAATCTTTGGAAAAATCTTTCGAATGTAAAAGTGACCTATACAACTATTTGTAACGACCAGCAATGTTCAAGTCAGCGCTTTTCTCTTCGGGAGAACCTGGTACCGAGTGATGACCACGGAGCGGTGGAAAGGTTGATTGCCCTGCACGGGTGTCAATCGGAATTTGATCACCGGACCATGCGTAATATGATAGTGTGCATCATTTGCCACATCATCATCGTGAATTTCACGGCCTGCTGAAACCCGACAACCAACGACATAAGGATAGGAGGAATTCTGCAGTGAATTTTATCATTGAGTTGTTTTCTGAAAATCGTCGCGATGCTTCAACATAGACCTTATTAGGCTGGCTTTCGGAGGAACCGCCTTCATCGTAGCCTGAAAGGATAGTAACAATGTGTATCTGTCCAGTGCCCGCTGTGGTTCGAGACCTCCAGATCACGCACATGATTCAAAGGAGGACTACTCACCTTAGCTTTATGATGCAACAGACCAGTATCAGCTAGGAGTAGCCTTTCATTCAAAGTCACTGCGGAAACACCCACCTCATATAGGGCTGTGCCGGCGTGATTGCAAGACGTTCTCTCCTTCGGTTCATTTATGTATTGGTGACCGGTGTATAAAATGTCTCGAGGACGTGCGCACAACTTTGACTCTTGTGCAACGACCTCTACGGTCGTGGCACAGTAGTAACATGTAGCTGTGCGTGGGTAAATCATCGCTTTGAATCGCCTCCGTTTCTTCTTTTTTTATTTGATGATCTCTTAATTCCGTAGTATCTTTCAGTTTCTTATTCGATGATCTCGTGATTCCGTAAAATCTTTCAGTTGATTCATATCATCCATACGCTCCCTTATTCCCACATCAAAAGATATCACCGTTCCGCCACTAAAGTCATCATCAATCATAGTCAGTGGTGTTGTAGACCGATCCAGGCATGGCACGCTAACCCTCCTTAACAGATAGACATACAACATAGATGGTCCTTGTACATGGACGATTGCGTGGCCTGTTTCGAGTTATACTCTTCTTGATATGAAAGGGTGGCACGTTTACAACAGCCCTGATTCTCTCAAACCCAACCTCTTTAGGCCTTTTCTGATGATGGCACTGACATCAGCAGAGACAAATAGTTCTCTTCTTCTTCCCTTCTTTATCCTAGCGTTAATCCTGCGCTGATGCAGGGTTCGCTATTTTCGTCAGCCGTCTCCACTTTCATTTATCTACAGCACCTTCCACCTTAACTTTAGTTTCGAAGAGGTCCTCACTGATCACGTCCGTCACCTCTTCTTTGAACTCCTCGTGGTAGCTTTCCTCAAGCGTTGAACTCCATTGCCTCCCCTATTGGATCATTCTGCGCTATTTTACTTCGTTTCGGTACCATCGCAGACGCCGTTCTCTGATCTTTAACTGTACAGGGGCTGCTTGTATGACCGTCCTGACGCCTTCCTTTCTGATCTGGTCCAGTCGCGTCTTCGCAGGCCAATCTGAGCATCCTCATCTCGAGGAGTGGAGCTGTCTTTCATGATTCTTACTTACGGGCCGGCACTCGCTGCCTTAGATCATCGCGAGCTTCAAAACTGTCCTGTACACCTTACCTTTGAGCGTCCTGGAGCACCAACAGTTGCAGAGGATATCAGTAGACTCTCTTCACTTCAACCATGCCTCTTTTGTTCGGGATCTTACAGCCTGGTCCACCCTACCATCAGCGACTAGATCACTCCCCAGGTATCGTAAGTCCTGTACTCTTTCGATGCGAAAGCGTCTACGATTGGCTCCGTGCACTATTCGGAGCTGAGGAAGTTGGTCTTCTTGACGTTCAGCAGCAGCCGCCAGCGGTTTCTTTCATTCTGCAGATTATCATGGGAAGCTTCTCTGCTCTCCGCTATTAGAGCGATGCCATAAGTGTAGATGATGGTCTTCAGTGGTCCATCCAAGAGTTCTTTTGTGATGATATACAGTGTGAGAGGAAGAAGAACAAGCTTCAAAATGATCTCTGGTGCACCCCAACCGTGACGTCTATTGCCTTGGTCAGGCCGTGTAGAGCGTGTATTGCTGTCGTAGATCCATCGTACATATCTTTGATTAGAGAGATCAGGTGCTCTAAATCGTTTTACCCTCGGAGCGCTTTCGAGAGGATCTGACGCTGGAGACGGTCGAAAGCTTTCTTCAGAGGAAGGCTATTCAGCAGGGCTCACGCTTTTCTCGTTACTTCTCCAGTATGCGTTTGACTACGAAGATAGCATCCGTTGTAGACTATTCTAGCAAGAAGCCCATCTTCTTCCGTTTTGGACGGGTTTCCTCAATCTTGAGTCGACCAACCGCTCGTACAGTTTCATTGTGTGAGAAGTCAGCTTGATACCGTTGTAATTTTAACAGTCCATCGCATCCCCCTTCTGTTTCAATATGGGATAGACGGTGCTGCACCTTCAAGCATCTGAGATTCTTCCTTCAGTGGGCACAGTGTTCAGGAATTAGGTGAGCCACCTATTCCCGTGATCTTCAAGCGCCCTCCACGTCTCGCACGTCTTGATGGAGACCCCATCCGAAGCAGTTGCTTTTCCAGCCCTCATTTTCCCAAATGCCGTATTTTCCCGCACCTCATCCTCTGTCCATTGTACGACGGGACCAACCATGATTTCTGTATGTGGGCTGTTCTCACGGTGGTATTCTTCGTCTAGGAAGCTGTCGAAGTATTCTTTCCACACACGCCTGATCTCACCAGGCTTCCGCAGGTTACGCTCCGTGTTCTTAACAACCTTCATAACCTCGATGTTTTGAGAAGTTCAGTGCCGCTCTTTCGCCAAAACACAAAGTTTTCTCCTTTCAGGCTATCGAGTATCGCGTACAAGGCGTCCATTTCCGCATTTTTAACTTCAGCTACAGCAGCCAGCCTTGGCGAGCCTATTGGAAGTTTTGTAGGCAGCTAGGTCTTTTGGAGCTTGCGTTTTCTGCCACTGCTTGTAGGCCGCTTTCTTCGGCCTCACGACTTGACATCGTTCCAGAACCATGCTTACTTGTCTACTAGGAATCCACCTCGAGTCTTCTCAGTGTTTCCCTAGCACATTGTAGTATGACCTGCTCAGTGCTGCTTCAGGCCTGCTCGATCGGTCTTCCAGGATCAGGGAGATCAGCTCTCAGTACAAATGATAATCACTACCTCCAGAGCAGACCTTCACAACTGTGCGGATCATCTTCTCTAAAACAGTTCTCTTGTGTAAAAGGGATGAGGTCAGTGATAGTGGACAATAACATTCTTATGGCTGAGTCTTCCGCGCGACTTCGTAGTTGTCATATCGCCCAGTAGCCTCACTTTAACGTTCACATGGGGGAGCAATTCACGATCGGCCTTCCCAGTGTTAACTTGATAAGCCTTGATTGTGAGTTGAGCAGGCTAAAACACACGTCAACGGTTGACATCTATTTCTTCCTGTCACAGACCATAAAGCAATCATCGTATACCTGCATAAAGCAAGGGCAAGTAGCACAGGTGCTCCTGTCTTAACCTTAAAATTTTTGGCTGAAACAAGGACAAATCGTTGCTCCATAGTCAAGTCCCTAGTCTAGGCAAAATATCTCCCCACCAATTTAAAATGTTACAACTGAGGCAAACTTGGTGGATAGGCAGTACTCGCATACTGTTATCCTTCTCGCGCTAGCTGAGGAGCTCCACTACGGCTTTCATAACAGATCTTCTGTTGGGATTTGTATGGAGGACTTTTACATCAGAGTGTTTCATGACGTACAAACCGCTGAAGTGAAGTACGCCAAGACGATTCAAAAACATTTGAGTGTTTGTGAGATGAGTGGGTACGAATTTAAGAATTTAGCCAGCTAAAAATCAAGGAATCACGCGATTTGATAAGCCTAGGACGCGTTCCTGTGGTCACAACAAAGACCGAAATTACAGCAAGAAAACTAATATTTCAAAATACGACGACCCTTCCAGGAGTGCTGTCATTACTTGTAAGGGAACTTCGCGATATAGGACCTTTATTTTAGAATGAGCTCAGTAGAAAACCCCATTGCGGCTTTGCTAAAAGTGTATATGACCGAGGAACACCTTGTTATCGGAGCCTGACACCGTTTCAATGTCCAAGGGCATCTATGAAATAGACAGTTCACATGAAAACATTAGAAACAACAGGTTTCACACGCAGTTCGTGAAAGCAGCCGTTTATTCCGTACATGTTGCAACCAATGTCGTAGTTTCCCATTGGTTTAGATTGGCAAGAATAAAGAAAGAGCTTCATGTCGAAGAGTTTTCGAATGAGACTTATATTGCTAGACGTGTTTCCGAGTGCTTATTCCGATCCTGCATTCCAAATTTGCTATTTGCATTCTGAACCACGGTACGAAGGTGGTTTCAGATGAATGTTCAACGTAAACAAACACTTAAGACATGGACGTAACTGCTCTAACAGAGATGACTTGGAGCACTGATAAGGGTGATGTCTTATATGCATGGAACGATGGATCAGATTCTGTAAGCGACGACTTTTTTGCCCTTTGCGGGCGCCGAGGGCCATATAATTTTTGTGTGATGATTATACCACATTCAGCAACCTTAGTGATTCCTGGGGTAACTGGGTTTCTATCCAAACAATGCATTATCGCCATGACTCAGCGCTTATCCACACATGCACGCAAACACACACCAATTCCTCTGTGGGATCTTTGAAGGGAATGAATACACTGCATTTCTGCCAAGAGGGGCTCGGCGAGAGTAGGAAGGCATGTGCATCAGTCTCTGCTGACATCCATTCTTCAACTCTTACGGCTTGCCTTTTCGTCGATGGCCATTTATTGTTATGTCAGAAGCTGTTTGTATTGACCCAGACCTTTTGCAAAATATGCTTCAATATCGTACGTTTGTAACTCTGAAATTCATAAGAAAGTACGGGCGTGGTTCCAAAGTAGGAATCCTTTCATGCATGAAATCCGGAGGTACGAGTGAGTAAAACATACTCATCAAGCAATTTAAATCAGGGTGGCACTCACCAACATCATTATTGCTGGTGAGGACTCCTACGCATTTCTCAGAGATCATGTAGCTATCAGGTCTACACAGCCTTCATAGAAGCAACCGATGTTGAAAATCTCCCACATAGTGCCATGAGTCCAAGACAGCCATGTAACTTTCAACTAGTCTCTTTGTTTAGTAGTATGGCCAAAAATATCATCATATTCGTAGTAGCTCGTTTTCTCAACTCCTGCGTGCACACTAGCGACTCTACTCTCTATTCTCACTATAACTTTAACTCCATACTCCTAGTTCAGAAGACTTCCCTCTCGCTCCAACGTGTTGAATCTTGGGCACTTTCCAGGTGATTTGAAGACGCCTATAAATTTTATTCCTCCGTTCGGTCCTGTAACGATTGAGAAGAAAAAACCTACGGCGAACGTTTTTCATTCGTTGATCCCATTGTTGAAAACTTTTTTGTTTTGAATGTTGTGCGTTAAATTATTAGCTCTGCTTATGAAGTAATGAAAGCTATCGTACTGTGAATGCAGATGGATGCTGAGAAAAGCAAAGAATTCATGACAATATTGGATAATACGGCTAGGAAGCGAATTAACTCAAGCATCAAACAGGAAAATTAAGGTGGTTGAATCAGCATAAGGTGTCTTCTCCTTCAGGAAAAAGCCCTGCAAAATGCGAAAAAACTCGGTCTCACAAAATTGATCCATGGTCTCACCCTTATGGAGCGTCACACGTACCCACAGATCCAAGACACCATGTGAGCGCAGTTACAGCCCATACTTCGAGTTAGTGTTTATGCTAGGCACTCACCTGTCACCTGTAACCACCTTCATAACTTGGTTCAGAAAATCGCCTGGCAAATTTGGATTTAGAATGAGCAGGAATACGTCTAGCAATACAAGTTTGGCCGCTTCGACTAGAAAATCCTTCTTCGTCAGTAACTGCGTATTCTTACATACATACTTACATTTACCTTATACTTCAATATGCAAACAAGTTTTTTAAAGTGGTTTACATTCATGAATTAGGCGCATAAGTAGGTATGTTGGATATATAAACACATAAGTATCTGTTTTTTGTGAAAAAATAGCTACATTATCTCAAAACGTACACAATTACTTACAAGGGAAGGATACCTAAATATGAGACCATTAAATATGAGATGTATAGGCCGAAGGTGTTTTTGAACGATGATCCCTAATCTGCATTCCAAATCTGCGAAACGAAGAACAAATTGAGGAACAAAGTTAAGAGACCATTCCCTCCCTGTGTTATACCACTGGTTTGAACATATTAACGAACAGGATAGTACGTTCTGTGTGCGACGGAGGCGCAGTTGCTATGAATGTAGATCGATGCGCTGGACCGAGTAGGCTCCCAATGCAATGGTGCAGTTATTTGACGGCGCACCTGAAGGAGTAGCATGGGTCTTGGGTCCTCAATGCTTGTGCTCTTTCTGTTTTTTTTTTCATGAAACGTGTCCTAATCGCTTGCAAAATGTTGTTACGCCCCATATTTACTATCTACGACCCTCCTCCACATTCTAGGACCACTGGAAATGTGACTTGAAGACCTTTTTCGCGCTACACTTATCGTATAAGGGTGCAGCCGGCTCAGGCAAAGAGAAATTCCAAACGACTGTTCAAAATGGGCTTCAAAAAGTTCATGGAGAAAGTTGTTACACTCACTAGATCAAAACGCTTTTAAACATGTTCCAGCGAAATGTTTTGCCCGAAGGCGGTGTTATCGCATTGCTAGTAGACCTTAGTTACTGTGATATAACGTGAATGGCTAAGGAACGGAAGGCAACAATGAGCTTTCCGTTCATACTTTTGATGGTATATATGACAACCTCGTCAACGACTGCGTGAAAGACGAATCGGTAAAAGGCGATCGTAATGATCCTCTTTGGTAAGCTGATGATATTAGTAATGAGGGCCATCATCTCGCAAGAAGGATCTTTGTACCTTTCGCGAACATAGAGTAACGGAGTGGATGGTAGTCTCCAACTTTGTGGTTCCGCCCATGAGCTTCATTTTATGGTGCACGTAGAAAAGTCTATAGCCTTCGTTCGAGTGCCAAAATAGCCGCACTCCATTGCGCACGGAAGACAAGTTTCGTTGCATCATAACCGGATATCAACTATGGAAGTTGAAGGGAGATGTGCAAGATCGTGAGCTTTCAAATAGGTCTACTTTCGTCGAATTATGATGTCCTATATGGTTTGACTTAAGGTGCTAAAGAAGGAGATCAATCTATCGGCTTCTGGAAAACAATGCAGAAGGTGTGAGAAGTGATCATTTCAAAACGAGTATAGGAATCTTATTGCACGACAGCCATTTCCCATGGATAGCGGTTATACCCAGCAACAAAAACCTCATAGAAGTGAACTTCGAAACACGCCTTTATTGGACGGGTTTTTGACCCGAGCCGTGGCATCGTCTCCTACCATGTTCACTTAAAAAGGCTTTGTGACAGTTGTTGGATTATCACATGTATGCCGGATTTAACCACCTATTGTTCCCACGGTATGATTTTTAAGATACCAGTTCACTTGCACTACTCCTTTTCAAAGCATTTTCTGCTTTGAAAGTGAAATCAGTCTTATTCGAAAGTGCGACAGTGTTTCTTCCAGGAAGGGTCCATGTCAGATGCTTATTCGACTGCCCTCTGCCGAAGGTACATGAGGTATAACATCATCTTGGGTATTCGGGGCAGAAGAGCACCTCCCCTCGAACCGGTAGCAACGTAAAGTTCTCTATGGATCACCATTTCCCGGATTCTAAATCGGTATATGTCAGAGAGGCCGTAAACAGACTATGATCAAAAACGTTCCGCAAGCGTTTAGTGCACGTTTCATGAAGAAGCAAAAAGAGCACATGCAACAAGAAAGCGAAGAGAAAGCGCTGCATCTGTGCTGCTCGGTTCACTTATACATTCAACACATCGATATACCAAAGGGAGGAAACGGTTCCCCTACTTCGCTCTCAGAATGTTACGCAGATTTGGAACTTAAATCTAAGATCAAAAATTTGAAAAACCCAAAGCGGTATACATTTTATCTTGAAATTTCAGTGCAACTAGGTATCCTTTCCTGCAACCAATTTAATTTCCTTGTTCTATTTCGTAGATATTGCAGTCAGTTTCATATTTGTGGAACTCGTTTTGTAAAATTTGCGATCTACTTCGTAAATTTCATACTACATTTGCTGCATAATTTAGGTGGAAGACAAGTTCTTCTCTTTGATGTATCGCGTTTTTTTTGTAGATGTGAGGTGATTTCGAAATAAAATGGGTATGCTTTCGATGGTCCCAAATTATGGGCGCCAAAGTTTGAAACTTACAAAGCAGAGGCAATTTATCAAATTCACCTCACCCGTTTTTACCTAGTTGCACAAGTAGGTTTCCCTGCAATACGCATAGCTACTGAAGTGAAACTCCCAATATCTTCAGATAGCGGAGGCTCATTCAATGCCACCTGCAATCACTGCGAGAGGCAGAAGGGCATCATGTCATTTCTCGTGATTCCTATAATATCTATACAGAAGGCTATCAAACGATACATAGAAGCAGTCAAATATAAACAAGGAAGGGGTAGAAAGGACAGCATCTCTGAAGATAGGACGAGTGCGAGTCGACCGTGATTCTGTGTGACCCATCAAAACAACGACAAAGGAGCAGGACTTATCGGCGTTGTCGGTGGGGCGTTGTCAAGCAGAAGCTCCATATCCATTCCTGTTTTATGCAGAAATGCCGCTTCACTTCTAATCTCGACAGACAATGCAGGGCTAAGAAACACAGAAAGTGTGACGTGACATCGAATGAGGGGCGGACACGTCATTGGCATACCCGCCCATTGAATTATCGCGAACTGTGCCTTTAATCGTTCTCTCTAACTGAAGAAAATCACGCCAGAACCATTCTTTAACAGATAAAGCGATTACGTTCTGGCTATGAACATCAAATGTGCAAGCTCTCACAAAAAGTTTGTTATGAGAAAAGCAATATATGTTTTTTGAGGGAGTCACTGGCAACGTTAATATGCGCACGTGATTCCGGCGGTACTGGAGTGAAAAAAATTGATAAAAATCTATACTCAAAAGGCGTACTGGTGGACGTAATGAAGCACTGGTTCTACTCCGCGTTCTGAAACAGCTCAAAATCATCCCAACAGGACGGTACTCCACCCCACAGATGCAAGATCGCTCGCTAGCGCTTGCCGCTCGACTTCATTAGCGAATAGGAATGGCCATTATGCTTTGCAAATCTTAACTCACTTGACTCGTCCGTATGATCCCTGATTAGAAGAGGACCTCTCACATTTGCTATCCTAATTTGGAGTTCTTAAAAGCAAGGCTCAAGAGTGGGTGGGCCGAAATGAAAGAGGATACCTGCATGAAACGCGCGAGGAGTGCGAGAGGGCCTGTAACCGCGCCATGGGGCATAGATTGAAATGTGATTGTAGTATGATGAAGCACACAATGTTGGCAAACGTGCATATACAGGTGTCCCAAAATTATTGACGCCAATTCATAGCAATATGTTCGAAGCTTCTCAACTGAGAAAGATCAAGGAATTTCTATGCACCTTAGCTAACGCCATTTGCTTCAACACACTACTGTCACATTTCAAAATACCCCCTATTAGCGCGAATAGAGGCCTAATTTTTGCTCTCGACTTGATCGAATGTGGCACGCAGGTATCCTTCTTCATTTTTCCCAGCTCTTCTTCAGTTTTGCTTTCTAGAACTCCAAAGTGGGACTGCAAGCTCGACAGGTCCTCTCCTAATCAGGGAGCATAGGGGGAGTCAAGTGAGTCAAGTTATGGAAAATAGGATGGCCATTACTTTTTACCGATGAAGTTGGGCAGCTGTCATTGCACCACTCGCGGGCAAGCTTGACTCTGTGGGCTGGAGAAGCGTCCTGCTGGAAGGACCACGAGATGTTTCAGAAGACTTGGTCGGATCAGTGCTTCATTACTTCCATCAGTACGGTGTTTGAGCACTAGTCTTGGTCAATTTTCACGCCTGCGCCGAAGAAACCACGAGTGTCACCCTTGCCAGTGACTCCTTCAAAAAAAATCATTTTACTATTCTTATAGCAACCTTTTTGTGAGAGATGGCACGCTGAGTGTTTCTTTCCGGGACGCGGACGTTCTGGCTGTGGAGGGATGGTTTTATGGTAAAATTGGCCAGAGAAAACGATGAAGGGTTCCTTGTNTCAGTGCTTCATTACTTCCATCAGTACGGTGTTTGAGCACTAGTCTTGGTCAATTTTCACGCCTGCGCCGAAGAAACCACGAGTGTCACCCTTGCCAGTGACTCCTTCAAAAAAAAATCATTTTACTATTCTTATAGCAACCTTTTTGTGAGAGATGGCACGCTGAGTGTTTCTTTCCGGGACGCGGACGTTCTGGCTGTGGAGGGATGGTTTTATGGTAAAATTGGCCAGAGAAAACGATGAAGGGTTCCTTGTCGTCACTCAAGAGGGTCTGCGACTTTCTGCACTTTTTGGCCCTGCAGTCTCTGTTGAGATCGGAATTGAAGCGAAATTTCTGCCTACGATAGGAATGGCAATAAAGCTCCTGCACGACATTCTTCCATCGCGATAGCTCCGATAGGCCGTGCCCTCTCGTTGACTTTCTTTTGATGGGTCACCCAGGATCACGACCGACTGGCAGACGGACCATTTTAATAGTCCTATCTTTAGGAGTATTGGCCTTTCTATCTTTCCTGGATTGTCTCTGATTCAATCTTCTTTTCCATATCGTTTGATAGCTTCCTGTGTGGTTATTATAAAAATTCCAATGAGTTTCATACTGCCCTTCCACCTCTTAATGTGTTAATGATTGCAAGTGGCATTGAATGAGCCTTCTCCATCTAAAAGATGTTGTGAGCTCTACATCAGCAGCCATGCATATTGCAAGGAAACCTTCTTATGCAACTAATTAATCGCATGTGATGTGAATTTGATAGATTATTACAACCTTAGAAATTTCTGAGCTTGGCGCCAATGATTTTGGGACACCCTGTATATTTCATTACCGTTCTCAGCTAATATGCTTTAAATACATTGTCACGTATTGGCGCCCTCGATTTTGAGACACCCTGTATTGGTTTGTCCAGGAAGTTTCCGCTGATTTTTGGGTCGTCTTTGAACGAAAATTCATAGTAAAGCAAATCCATTTATTGAACAATATATTTCTCATTCTATCCAATATTGGTTCGTTTTCTTCCGGAAGCTCTCCTTATCCCATTTGATAAAAAGCTCTAGAATTAGAATCAGAAATCTCCCCAAGGTGTTTTTGTAGTTCTCCAGCGAATTGAACGATTTATGATTCGAGGAATTCTGTAAAGACCTAAACAAGTGGTAGTTGTGGTGGCTATGTCAGGATTATATGGGGTGTGTGGTAAGACATACCACTCGCTCAAGCTCCAGTAATTTCTGACGAGAGGTGCCAATTCTGCGGGCTTCTGGTCTATCGTTGCCTTCGATTTGTCTAGCTGAATGCAGTACCTACTTATCGTTTGATTTTGCGGCAACATAAATCATAGTGAACGATTACCTTACAATCCCACTAGCAACACAGCATAATCTTCCGCACCAGAGTTTTGGCTTTCGGAGTAGTTTGTAGCAGCTCACTGGAATAGCTCCATGATCGTTCTCTCTCCGCTTCGTCGCACACGACACACTTTTCGTCACATGTAATGCTTTCCAAAGACGGCTCATTTTGGTTTCGTATGAGTAACGAATCGCACAGCACAGCAATTGCACGGTCCATTACATAGCACTCGCTTAGTTTGCGAGGTCAAGGTGCATAACAAAACCGAGTTCCAGCAATTGATCGTGGATGGTTGATTTGAAAACATTGAGTCTTCCTCCTATTTCATGAGTAGTGGCGCATGCCGATTCGTTCCGGTTAACATTTTGATTTGCTTGTTTTCAAGTGATGATAGCCTAATTAGTGTTTACCGATCTTCGAGGGTGACCTCAGCCTCTTTGAAATTCGCAAACCTTACACGCATTGTACGTCCACTTACAGCACTCCGTAAGCCTCATATATCTTTCTTGCATCCTTGCACTTGCTGCAAAGAAAAGCGTCAGATGTCGAAAATGCACTCAATGGTCTTCCATATTCACACGAGCCCTATACTATACAATTAGATGTATGTATGTATGTATGTATGTATGTATGTATGTATGTATGTATGTATGTATGTATGTGCGTCGCGAAATCCGGTTTTAGCTGAGAAACGCCAGTAGAGGGCGGGTCATGTACGGGATGGTTGTTTGCCTAGGATAAGATCAATAGACCGAGCACATATCAAGCTTGAGAAGCTTGGTCCACAAGGGGAGGGACAAGTGCCGGAATGGGTAGGGTCAAGGAACCAGCGACGAGTTTTGGTTCCGAACAAGTACCGACACCGGAAAAATAGATCAATATAAGGATTGGTTCAACAAGTCCGACGAAGGAGCCCCACCTCTTGTGGGCCGAGCGTGTTCAGAGTGGGAGGTACTTTCCACATAATTCATAGCCTTATCCTCAAAGAAGTCCGAACGCCAGAAAAGAAGCTAGAAGGAGCGAGTAAAGCTTCATCCGTGCTAGGCGTGCCTAAACTTAGCGAAGCTCAATGGGCAGGGCGCAAAATCCAATGACAGGCGGTTTCGAAATAAAAAAGCAACTCCGTTGGAGAACGTTCTGGAACGCGGAAAAAGGTGATAAGGGGCTAAAGTAGAACTGTGGTCAGATCTCAAAAGTCGGTGGGGTTTGCGCCATTCTGGGTTGAGCTGTAATCAAAAATTCATAGCTTTCTTCAAAACGTTCTAAAACGTGGAAAGAAGTGGCTAGAGGCTACTTAGCAAATGGGGTCAATCTTCAAAGTGGATTGAGTTTGCACCACGGTGGGCAGTGTTAAGTCGATTCTCCAAGAGTGTTCTAAATTGTTCTAGAACGCGAAAAAGTAGTTAGAGTCTATAGAAGAAGTCCCTGAACGGTATCCAACGGCTATTCATATATTAAGTTTAGTCATAGGCCCCCGGACAAATTGATATATATATATTATCTATATTATATTCATCTTACATTCATATATATTGTCTTGCATTTTTAAACGACAACTGCGAATCATTTGAAATATGTCCCATTATCATCGATGGTCTTCTTGCAACGTTTGGGTGGATCGTAGACGCCCTTGCTTCAAAACGCTGGGGAGTGGCCCTTGATGAACTGCTCGAGTGCCGTTTTGATGTCGTCGCGGGTTCAAAAATCTCGAACATCCATGACGTTATAGATGGGAAAAAAGGTGGTAGTGCGAGGGAGCCAAGTCTGGGGAATATGGTTGGTGTGGTAAAATTGTTCAAACGAAATCCATTAGTTCAGTTAAGTCGTTCTTGCGATGTGCGGAAGCGTTTTCGTGCTGGAAGTGAAGTTTGCGCTGCTGTGGACTTTGAGATTCGCCTCCAAACTCCTCAGCGCTTAATGTAGACGTCTGCGGTCACTTTACATCCTTCATCTAGCAGCTCTCAGTATTCGACATCATGAACGCTCCAACAGATGCAGAGCATAACACTCTTGGCGTGTTCATTGGGTTTAGGGTGGTCTTTTCCATCCGCACCTCCGTCAAACCATTCAGCACGCCGGTGAACGTCGAAATAGAGAATCCTTTTCTCATCACTGGTGACTTGGTGCTCGAGCCACGCGCGAGGGCGCTTGAGCGTGAGGAGAAAGTGCCATGTCGGCGCGGCGGTCCATGTCATACTGCTTCAAAGCGTGAGGCACCAATCGGATGAGCTTCCGTACCTTGCCGATTGACTACAATCCACAAACATCGGACGGACTCAACCCAAGAGTGACTACCACTTTACGAGTAGCTTGATAGGGATCACTTCCACCTGGCTCCGCAGCATGTCCAGATCCAACTCCATCGGGCGTCCCCGACGGTCCTCATCTTTGATGAAATAGTTGCCCGACGCGAACTTCAAGTCCCACTAGTAAATTTTGCTTCTAGCAGGGCGTCCTCCTTGTAAACTTCCTTCATACGTCTATCGATTGCCGCGGGTTCTTGGCCAGATAAAAAAAAAGAAATAGGATGGTGTTGTGGAGGTAGAGTTGTGGCGACTTCAAATCATGGGCACGGTTGCAGGAAAGGAAACAGCTAAGTGCGTTCGTTGGTATGTTTTTGAGAGAGCTTTTAAAATTCTATATGATGATGCTTTACGCGTCCGTTTCGTCACCTCTTTCTCGAGTTATGATCTCTAGAAGTCATCACTACCACATTGTCCGAGAACTTACGACTCAACCTAAAATGGACCACAGATGTTCGTGTGTCTGTCGGTCTGTTTGTCTCTTGATGTGTTTATCACCACCTTATATGTTGCCTATCCTTTTGTCGAAGAGAAATAGTTTATCCAGATTCAAACAAATAGGGAATGAGTAGAGCTACTCAGGAACACATAATTTGAGCTAGGCTCCGCCCACGGGGGGAGTGGCGTGCGATAGGAGTCGTTCCGACGGAAGTACATCATTCCCGTCCCCGTGCACCTAAAGCGTTCGATTTGGTGGGAGTAATGTGTGGTAGGATTTATGCTGTGAGGATGTTGGCTGGAATATCGATTTGCTATACCTATCTTATGTATTAATAAAAAAAATAGTATAGTTGAGCGATTAGTGGCCACTTTGTTCCCTTGAGCTGTTGTTCGTTTCAACTCCGAGGACGTTTGAGAGACATCTGTGAATAAACAATGTAAACGCAACGATCGATAATGACAAGCAATATTGACCAGTCTCGATTTGTACTACTCGATAAGGCGCTACTACTCACCACTTATTTTTCCGTGGAGAAACGGGAAGGAGTCATGATAGTCCTGTGTGTGTAACGGTGTGTGTGTCGGTGCATTTTTGACTGAAATCTCATAACATCTCTTCTCATGTTCTTTGAGCGTTCAAATTCGGTAGGAGTAGAGGCGGCAGAATGGAAACACTGATGGCATGTAACAAACTAGACCCTCCCTGAAAGGGGGGAGGAGTACGCGAAAAGTAGGAATGCAGCACGGGAATGCTGACGGCAGGTGACACGACTAAAGATTAAAGAAGAGGGAATGACACATGAGTTAAGCGTAATTCCGCTCATGAGGGGCACGGCGAAGGCGAGTAAGATGTGTGTGTTTGAACGGAAATTCATAATTCCTGTTCTTCTGCATCGAGGCGTCCAATTTAGGAAGGCGTGGGCAGCAGGCCTAGTTTACACGGAAAGGAGGAAAGCTCGGAGATAGTTGGACGATCCGACTTGTGTGTTTTACAATGGAAGGAAAACGTACGACGCGCTAGACCGCAAAACGAATCGCATTTACTGAAGCGAATAGATTTTGGGGCAATCACGGTCATCAGCGATGACTTCTTCAGGAACATGATGACCTGATTCACATGTTGCTCGAGTTGAAAAGCGTTCGTATATTAGTAATGCTACCTGTATTCAAACTAAAATGTAATCACCACATGAAAGTCTCATTTTGAAATTTGAAAAAAATGACTTGCTGAAATTTCCGAATGAACGGACAAAAAAAGAATGGATAGAACAAAAAATGTATGTAATGAACAAAAGCATGTATAAAGGTATATAGAAAGTCTAGGGTTGATTCACCTTCTGTGTGACATTGTTGGCATTCTCAATTATGCGGATGGAATAAAAAACAAATAAGAATAAAATGGAGAAATATATTCAAAAATTGTTCACAAAATAGGGGGTCACAAACACGAAACCGACCGCGAAATCTACGAAGTAGAATGGGAAAGCTATGAAATTGGAACGTTCACGATCTGAGGTAGGAAACACTGTAATCGAGTAGTGTGACCTCTCCACATAAAGAAGGGATTGAAAGTTCGATTTGGCCTCTTATCCATGTGCTTTCGAAATGCTGCAACGGCCGGTATTAGCGGTGCCATGGCGTGTCCATGACGAGCCAAAAGCTACGGAATTAGTGTCAAAAACTGGCTTGCTTGCTTTTCCAATACATGAAAAAAAAACCTGGCGCAAGCGCTGTGACAACGTAAAATACTTCAATCGTGCTAACGAGGCAACATTGCAACTTCTTAATAGTGTTGTAGTTCAGAAGATGACGTGCAACTTACTAAACTCCTTTTCAATTTCTTTTTTTAGAAGAACATTGACAGCATTTACTGATTTGCATGTAGCTTATGATTTTCTATGTTAAACTCAATTGATTCGTAAGTTTTTCACACTTTTGGGACGACGATTGTGATAGGTCCCCCAACACAATGCCCTAATTCTAAGTAGTCTGAAGAATATGCACTGTTGTTTACGTCAAAGTTGAATTGTGAAAAGCGGTGTAATGCCGCAAAAGTTTTGTTCTCATTTTGAGTGGGTATTCATAGGTAAAGCCGTTAGCGACCTTGCAGCAGTCGCATTTCCTATGTTTGTCGTGAAGGACGTCAACCTCCCGGGGTAAACTGGGCTCCATGAGTAGACGACCAGTAGGGTTGAAGGCAAATCTGTTGATGCAACGCACGTTCTAACTCAAGCATAAGTTCTCTGCTCATGACGTGGGTTGTTTTGTGACCTTGAGTGCCGGGAGCAGAAGGGTCCTAGGTGACCCCTCCCTATTCGATCTGTGGAGTCAACAATTTTACGTGTATAAGCATTTCTGGTGCTCCGTAAATGTGAAGAAGGGCTGGAAATGCTCTATATTATGCGTAAAAGGGTTAAAAGGGCGCATTCATCAAGTATTCGAACCTTCGTGTCGCCTTCCAGTCCGCCGTCCTCCTAACTGCGCCATCGCTGCACGTTTAGTACTGGTTGGTTCGCGTATAAAAGCAAAAAAGACATGACGCCGTGAAGTAGGGGGTCCCTAATTTTGTTCCAGAATCGTTTCGCAGATTTGGAACTCAGATTTGAGATCGGCGTTCGAAACTGCCTACGTCGGTATACATCCCATGTTAAATGGCCACTGCGTCCTGGTATCCTTTCTTTGTGAGTGGAACGTTCCAGAAACATAACACACCCGCTGTCCAATACTTTTGCATGCCATGAATTCGCGCAGTACATATAGGAGCCCACCAGAGGTTCCAGTATCTTAGATTTCCTTTTCTGTAATGACTTGAATCTTATTGTTAACGTTTCAGTCAAGTCACCAATTGGTGAAAGCGACCACTTGAGCATCACTTTTGACATTACAGGAGCTGAAAGGCCTAGTGAACCCATTCTCAAAAGGATTTTTCCAGGAGTGATAATTCTCTCATCACGAGTTATCTCTTTAACGTGCTATGGGTAGAGTGTTTTGAACGGTTCCTTCCGTGGATGGAAAATATTTGTTTTTGAGTATTTTCAGGCACGCTACAGAGTTGAATGTTCCGTAGGCTGTCTTTCCTAACCGGCCTAATCTACTCTCCTTCCTTCAGGATATGATGGATCATAAGGAGTGTCTACTACAGTATACTAAGCGGAGTGATGACTGGTCAGAATTCCGAACATTTTCAATGTAGTTTCTGAGAAAGCATCTAAATACAACAAGAGTATCGATAAAAGAGTAGTCGAATCAAGGGATAAGCAACGTTTTTACAAGTATTTGGGGTCTAAGTTGCATGAAAGAACTAGTTTTTCTGATTCAAAGGTCAATGGTAGGATCATGATGAATGACCGTGGTAAGGCTAATGCTTTTGCAAAAACATTTACCAAAGCAAACCGAAACGATGACGAAAAACCCCCTGCATTCGCTTCCACAGAACGCTCTGAAATGCAAACATTCCCTTGTTTTGACCCGGATGAAATCTATAATTCTCCAGTGAGGTGGCCATCCTCGAATTCCATAACACCTGATGAAATACCTTTTGTATTCGCAAAGACTATTCGCTTTCCAACTTTCTCATTTGTTCAACCAATCTATTAAGTACTCACAGGTGCCTAGCCTCTGAAGGCACTCATATGTTACTCCAGTACGTAAACGTGATGCTACTTTGAACATTTCCAACTGTAGGCCAATATTCTTGTACATCTATATTCTCGAGAGTTTTCGAAGAAATTCCTGAAGCTCACATTATTCAGCATTTGAATTAGAACAGCATAATACCGTCCTCACAACATGGTTTTGCAAATGAAAGTCAGTAATTACGAATCTATCAGAATCGCTCAATGATCGGACGATGGTGTAGATAATAAAAAGAGTGTGGACCAAATCTATTTTGATTTCGCAAAGACATCTTATGAAGTCAGTCGCGAGAAGCTGTTGTATATACTGCAGTTGCTGGGATCCCATAATAAAGTTTGCAGATGGATACACGAGTTTTTTAGTGACAGAACCTTCCAAGTGCGTATAAACTCTGCTTATTCTGGTGCTCAAAATGTCAAAGTGATGTTCCACAAGGTGAAGTATTGTCAGCAATACTGTTTGATATTTATTCCGCTGATCTGGGATGTTGCTGTTTTGATTTCGCTCGCAGACAATATGCTGACGATTTGAAGTTCTATAAAGTCATGAAGATTTCCAGGGATTTTCTTGATTCACACACTGCGATATGGACTAGTTCAGTGGTCTGAAGAATGGCAACTCTCCCTCTCCCTTACAAATACGCTTCTCATGCGTGTAGGTTCCTCTCGTGGTAGTGCCTCGTACTTCGTGAAGAGCACTGAGCTCAAGAAAGCGAAAGGAGTCAAAGATTCGGGCTTACATTGCAGTGATAAACTCGACTTCTCGTCTCATTGTAACTATATTCAACGTATGTACTGCATTATACCGTACTACCAAATCTTTGTGAGCTGCTCACCAAAAAGGATACAAGTATTCTTGTTCGCGCGTATAAGTCCGTATAAGTCCCTTGCGCGTTCGCTAGTAGAAAGCGTGACTGTCGTTTTTTCTGCCCCAGCAAAAAGAGGAACATTATATCGCTGAAAAGGGTTCGGAACAATTTCACTCGGAAAATTCTAATTCGTCGGGGAGGTTTTCTATATTCTAAAATTCCTAAGGCTGTAGTGAGGTTTAAATACTTTAATCTTCTCTCACTACAATCTAGGCGCGAGCTCTTTGACTCAAATTGTTGACAGGCAAACCCGCGATTATTTTTTTGAATTTCTATTCAATGATTCCTTCCAAAATAAGGGGTATTCAGCTTAAATTATCTTTTTTCAGCTCGAAACAACCATAAGAAGAAACTTTTCCTACGTAAGGACTGGTCTTACATACTTGCAAACCAGCATGGCTCCCAGCATCCAGAGCTCTGAGCTCCTTCAAACGGGCAACTGGTAAAAATATTTTGCAAGCATAGTAGCCTCTTTCTACTCTCAAATCTGTTATTCTGTCGTAATGTGTTCTGTTCCTGATCGTTTTTTATGTTTTCCTTTTCAACGCTGTCTTTTAGAGCGTATATTATAAATAAATAAATGAATTCTTGGTTCAGCTTGGATCGTCGAAGCGTACTGAAAAAATATTGAACCCCTTCCTCTTCTTCACCCTCACTTTAGTCCCGTGTCGCAGCAGAGTCCACTGATTTCGTCAGCCGTCTCCGCTTCCTTTTCCCTGAGGCATCATTTGCCGTTACTTTAGCATCAGCGACATCCTTTTTTATCACTTCTCGCCAATTTACTCTAAATTCCTCGTGGTCGCTTCCCTTGAACTTCAAATCCTGTTGCCTCCCTTATCGCGAAATCGTATGTCTTCTCAGTACGTTCACGTACGAACAGACACTGGCTCTGTTATCTTGAGCCAGACAGGGCTGTTGCCATAAACTCCCAGAGACATCCGTTTCTCATCCAGTCCAGTCGCATCCAACCGCAGCCCTCCTAAGCATCCTCATTCTAGAGGAGCGAAGCTGTTTTCACTTACGGCATTCGCTAATGTAGAGCATTGTGGGGATTACCACTGTCCGGAACGTTTCCTTTTCGAATATCCTGGAGCATCATCGGTCACAGAGGATATCAATGGTTTCTCTCTACTCTGACTACCCGCGTTTGTTCAGACCTGTACAACGCTACCAGCGGTTATGTGTCACATGTCTTGAGTCCTTCCGATGGCTTTCCCGACCGAGACCTCTACGATCGACTTGGTGAACTCTTCGGAGCGAAGGAACCTGGCCTTCTCTAGATTTAGCCTAAGCCCATTCTTCGCATGAACTCTCTGCTATTTTTGCAGCTTGTTCTACAGGGTGAGCTATACTTTTCAGACATCCGTAGGTTCCTTGTTTGGGGGGTTTCTCCAAATCTGCACCTTCCCTTATGTTTATAATATACCTTAGCCCACATATCTACTTTGGTGCTCTCAATTCGTCGGATTTCGAAAAACGGTATAGCCTCGCATACAACCACCAACCGTTCCGTCTGTGGGCGCATTTGGTGAGTCCTTTTCCAGGATCGCTCCTCATCTAAACCACATGGCAGTCTTCTGGAGCGCGATGCGTAGATAGGACAACGATAAACCTCGAAGCGGTCGTCTTGTCTCACATACGACCTCTTCTCACAATAGAATTGCTCCGGAAGGAGTACGGACTTTTTCTGAGTAAAGGGTGTTCAGCGCTGAAGAAATGTTGAGATCTCAGAGTATACGTATATTTCACACTATGAGTGCTGAAACCGCTTAGAAGAGTCAGATCACCTATCATAGCCGTTTTCCCTCTTTATGACGTTGTGGACTAGAATCTCTACAATCACAGCGATTTCGCAAACTTGGTCGAGAAAAGTACAAAACTTAATCCCAGGAGACGGTTATATAAGATGACCGTGTGTTTGTTCTTTAGATGCGATGTATAGTAAATAACTCACACGAATTGACCATGTATTAATACGGACTGCGATTTCTAGGGGCCAATTTTTTGTTACCATATTTATGCGCACCCTGTAAATTTCTTCTTTGTCATCCGCTATTAGAGAGATGTCATCAGCATATAGGATCGCCTTCACGCCTATCCATAAAGTCTTTTGTGATGGCATCCATGAGTAGCAGGAAGAGAGATGGCTTCAGGGCTCACCCTCGTTGTACCTAACCGTGGCGCCTTTTGTCTTTGCTTACGAAATAGAATGGGAAAGGTATGAAACTGGTTGCACTATATGCGAGACTGACTGCAACGATTACAATCTGGAGTGATATCCATGTAATCGAGTTGTGTGATCGCTTCACTTGAAAATAGATTGTAAAGACGATTTGTCCAATTAAATATAAACTTTCAGAATGCTCCAAGAGCTGGAATCCGCGGTACAATGGCGTGTAGGAATCAAGCCAAAGCTTCCTCGCCAGTATTTTTTGATATCTCTGCAGCTTCTGAATTTCTTCTATGCTATCAACTATCAGATAATTGTCATCAGCGTAGGTGATGGCCTTCGGTTGTTCATCCATGAATTCTTTTTTGTGATGATATATATCATCAGGAAAGGGGCGATCACAGAGCTGATCCTTGTTATATCTCAAGCGGCCGTCTATTGCCTTCGTTAAGCCGTGAGGGGTTGTATTACCGTCTTAGACCTATCATACATTTCCCTGACGAGGAAGATCAGGGGTTAGGAACGCTTCTTTTTCGGAACGCTCTCCAAACGACCTGTGGGAGACGGATTGAAGCCCTTTCTAGGTTGGGGAAGATCAGACAGCTGGCTCCACGCTTTCCTCGATACTTCTACATAACTTGTTCAGTTGTGAAGGTGACATCCGCTGCAGTC
The DNA here is from genome assembly GCA_900617895.1 of Haemonchus placei. NCBI lineage: Eukaryota > Metazoa > Nematoda > Chromadorea > Rhabditida > Trichostrongylidae > Haemonchus > Haemonchus placei. Next base: position 92,344 of record UZAF01016206.1, read on the forward strand.
CTGAGATAGAACCAAGCTGCTTTTGTGATGTCGAGGCTAGTGCTTTAAGTCTCTAGTCGACTAGCCGCTCGTACATTTTCATGTATTTATTTGCAATCAACCTGGTCAAACGATCACCACGATTGGAAGACTTCGCCGCATTCCCCTTCTTTTTGAGGATGGAGACGAGTGGACGGTTCCTCCACGCATCTGAGATATTACCTTCAGTAATCAAACTTTATAAGAATCGGATGAGTCACCTGATTCCGTGATCTCTAGGCGCCACCCATGACTCGACTGAAACCCCACCCAGACCAGTTGCCTTACCATCTTTATTTCCCCGTTTGATCTCATCGTCCGTCCACAGTGCGATGGGCTCAGCTGTTAGGGTGGATCTTTGCCAGGCAGTACTTTGATGTTCACTAGAATTTTGGGAAATGGTTCTCCTACGAGTCATTGGGGAAATTCCGTTCCTCTTGCTTTACCGCTGCAAGCAACCGTTTGAGTTCCCTTTTCGCGAAGAAGTGCTGCAGACAGTCAAGTCTTAGGCTGAGGACAAGTCAAAAACTCTCTCCTTCTCTGTTCCCATCTCCTCTTCCTCTATGAACTCTTTCCAGACCCCTCCGTTCACTGCCGACGTGGTCATTCAGATCACCGGCTACAGTGAGATAGTCCCATTCTGAAATTGATTCGATGGTATCGCAAAAGCTCAAATTGATCTCATCTTGGTCACACTCGGGACAGACCGCTTTTAGTATGTGCACAGATATTATTTATTTTCCCGTGTCTATCCTCGCAGCAATGATTCCAGTGCTCGTTTTGTCGACAGTGGAGACAGAAATTCGAAAGACTCCGCAACTGGTATGCCACATTATTTCGCTTGGTGCCTTTCTAGCTGTAATTGGTCCTGACACCTCTTCCAATTTTTTTAGCCTTTGATCCTTTCTAGCGTGTTTTGTGAAGGCATAGAACCTAAACAGTCCTGCGTTTCACTAAGTGAGCAACTTCTCGAATCTTCCCAGTTAGCGATATCACGTCAAAAATCTCAATTAAAGTCAACTTCTCTGGCAGGGGTCATTTTCGGTAATCCTCGCATATGTCCACAGAACTCAGGCGAGGATACTGTGTCCGGCTGTGTGGCATTCTAGCTTTATCACTGATTTTCTTTTGAGATTATAGACATGATTGTTGTGGTCAGATTTCTCCATCAGTCTGCTTTTCAATCTAGCTTGACGCTGGTACCGACGCCATCTTGCAAACTATTGCAAAGCTTGTTCTTCGCCTTGGCAGGGATCAAAGTCGTGAACTTAAGAGCATTCCTGAGCCTACATTTTTGACCATTTGGTTATCCCTCCCCAGTGAGTACCATACTGCAATAATCTTTCTGCCTTAGGCGCCCCTTTAGGTAATGATGCTTTTCCCCCTGTGGAATGTTTATTTTTCAGGATGCATCGACTTCGTTGAAGGAAGTCGCAGAACACAAAACCTTCACGCTACTTGGTGCCATCGTTTTCGGGGGGCCTTTATGCTTCTGAAACAAGATGCAAATATGACGGTGAATTTCCACCTCCAAAGGTGAAGAAGCTAGAAGAAAATAGGCACCGTATCTCAGATTTACTCATTCTACTTCCCAAATATCACAAATTCATTCAGGTGTAAAGAAAAGAGGAGTCAGCCTAATAATATAACTTCATTTGCATTGTTTGCGACCGCATGCACACCACCTCAACTCAGGGGAAGTACATAGATTGGTACTAGGTCCTTTCCTCTCCATCACACGCATGAGAGATATAGTCTTACAAGGAAGGTATACTCGGTCGCAGTGGCCATTCAAGATGAGATATATACCGCATAGGTGGTTTCTAATGCCTATTCGAATTCATCTTCCAAATTCGCTAAACGATTCTGGGAGCAAAGTTACGGAACCAATGCCTCCCTGTGTTATACTACCGTACCGAACGATCACCGGGGTGAGCGAAGCATCAGAAGTGCAACGGTAGCGCAGCTGTTAGGATGGTAGACTGGTAGGCGTAACACCAAGGTTCGATTCCTTTGTGCATGCTCTCGTTTTGCCTCTTCTCGAAATGCGACCTAAACGCTTACAGAAATCTTCAGGCTCAATGTTTTGCATCTACGAAGATCCCTCACAATCTAGGATTCCGGGGAATAGCGATCCAACAAAATTTTTCTTAAGCGGTACTAGCCGAATAGATAAGCCTCTTTACCCGGAATGATCAAAATGGCGTTTCGAAATTTTCGGCAGCACACTGCGCTTACGTTAGAAAGCGGTCGAATGACTAATCTGAACAGAGCCCTTTTTGGGAGGAATGCGGTCTGCACTTTCCAGGAATATTGACCGCAACTTCGAAGCGGTGGTACAAGCTAACTGGCGTTGTTGAGGAAAAGCTGTGGACCATAGCCTATCGATTTGTGTGCACATATGATTATCCGCCTCTTCTTAAGGTGATCGCCTTCTTCAAGAGGCCCTTTCACGAGATAAACGTGGTGATGCGGTGAGACATGATACACGGCTGTACTCAAAACCCTTAATTCACCAACACTTGCCCTTAAGTTGTCCCTTGTCGGCCTTCATTCTTGATTTGTAGTGGCATCCAATGGAAATGGCTGTCGTGCAATGAGATTTCGATACTTATCCTTCCAACGTATCCGCTAATTCCCATAGCAAGATAGATCTCCGCTCGTTTTACACCTGATAGTTACAACCACATAGGATATCATAATTTGTCGATGATATACTGATTCAAATGCTGGTGGCCTCTCGCACTTCCCCTTAATTCTCGTAGACGGTACTCTTCATGATGATACAGAACGTGTCCCTCATGTACGAATAAATGCGGCTTCTTCTGGCACTCTAACTATAGAAGGTCATGGAACCTTCTACCGAACTAGAGAAGGCAGTGAACTCTTCTGCCAGCACCATAAAATCGGAGCTTATGAGTCAGATCACAAAGTTCGAGACTACGTTTCACTTTAGAGCCTCTACATTCCCACAAACGTATGAGGTTTTCCTCGCGAAGTGTTGGGATCACCGTCGTTGCTATCATCAGGTGACCGCAGAGGATCACTGGGATCGTCTTTCACGGACTAAACTCCCTCGCAGTGGATAATGAGCTTGTTTTCATAGCACAAAATGTATGGTCAAAAAGCTCTCTATTACCTCCCGTTCCGTCCTAGATGGCGCTCACGTTATGCTGCAATAACGGAAGTCTTCTATTAGATACGATGACACCACCTTCGGCAGAATATTTTGCTAGTGACATGTGAAAAGTATTCGATCCGATGAATCATTAAGAGCCTCTCCCCTTGATGCCTTTTAAGCCAATTCTGAGCACATGTCTTGAATTTCTCTGTTGCTCGAATGGAAAACTTTCCTTGTAACACTTTTTTAGCGTTCGTAAATTGTGAAGTAGCTCTGTAGATGCCCAACGTTGAGCCCGAAAACGTTTTGCAAACATTTATGACGTTTATGTGCATTTATGTCAAAGCAAAACAAGCGCATTCATTCAGTAACGGAACCTTGATGTCATGTCTACCATCCCACCACTCTACCAGTTGCGCTACCGTTCAGTGCAGTGGTATAACACAGGAAGGCATTGGTTCTGTCACTCTGTTCCTAGAACCTTTTAGCAGATTTGTAACCCATTTTGAGATCAGCGTTTGAAGCCACCTACGGCGGTATACACTCGTCTCGAATGGCCACTGCAACCAAATAACCTTCTCTTGTTGGATCACTTATTTCTGTATTGCATTTTGCCTATGCTGCAGCCTAATCGGCTGCCCGATATGTGAAGCGAATGCTACTTTCAAGTGCTAGTTAGGCTTACATAATGAGCCATAATGCTGAATGTCCGCTTCTCGAAGGGTATCAAAAGGATATGGGGAACAAAAGAGTTTGTTGACTCACCTCGTCTGACCAAGCAACCACGTTTTGAAGTTTGCGTCAAGCTTACTCGGCGATTGAGTGACTCCCCCTTCAAACATCTCGATAGGGCTCTAAAAGTTATTGTTGAGATATGACAGCATATTCAACACCGTTGAAAGGATTCACAAATATGACGTTATGATGACCAACAGAGACGTATATCAAATAAAACCTTTCAACGGCGTCACAATTAGATTTAATCACAAAGCCGGCATTCAAAGGAAAGCAGTTCACAATCTAATGATGGTACTTAACACTAGCAAGAATGTGATCAACCATCGCCATTAATGATATATGATCGAAACTGACATCGTGGACGTCACAATAATTTCTATTCAAATGAACGTATATTTTATTGTGCACTGCTTGAACGCTTACTATCCAGTCTTTACAACATGCCATATCGATGAATGGAGGATCACGCCCTCGCTCGAATCAGACGGAAGGAAAGAGAGGAACGACAAGCTAGCAACTAAACCTAACATACGTGTGCGATTGTCTAGTGATTGAGCGATTCCGTAGAGTTGAATTGGATCTTAGAAAAAAGACATTCATATGAAGTCGTGGATGAAATTCAAGCCTTTCAACCATATGCACTTCGGAAAAGTCGCGTACTCTTTTCTTATCTATTGTAGCTAGAAGATCAGCGAGCATTACAATACAACTAGCGACGCAATCTAATCTGATGTGTGTGCACCTCACCTTTCGAACCCTGTCGTTGAAGTTGTGCCAGAGGGCAACAATTAACTCTGTAGCCATAATATCACCTGCGTGTGCTGATATCATCCGCATGCAAAACACCTAGATCAAATAATATCGATAGAAAACACATGGGATCCTTTTTGATTTATGGAAACTGCTAAAAAAATATATGTTTAGAAGGAGGGGAAAACTGACCCCATCGAATCCAAGAAATTTATGAACGAATTTTTTTACCGACTGTCGATCCGTTGCTAGATCTGTTGCTCTCAAGTACTTTCGAATAAACTTCATGTGCTGAAAAATTACGCCGTATCCATTGTTTCACTCAAGAGGTGGTTTTTAATATGATGTTCGTGGATGCCGTCATACAACTTGTTATGGTTATAGATTTCCACGACTGACTACTACTAATTTGAATCACAGAACACAACCGATGTTTGCTCACTTTTACAAGCGCCCCTCATTGTGGTGACTGTGCTTATGCATTGCGGCCGCATAATCGCACAGCGTAACACTCGCCACGGGAGGTATCACCGACGAGTGGTATGAACTGGTTGTGTGCCCACAGCGAAACCCCGAGGTGCTTTCTTAGTAATCTTATGGGTCCGAACAACCTTGTCAAGAATGGCAGAACGGAAAAAAGCTAATGAAGAAGATAAAAGCTATGTGAACAAAAAGGGCTCAAAACGGAACCGAGCACAGAAACTTGTCAACAAGCCTGTCGAAATTTGGGTTCTCTTATGTTCAATAGGTTTTCCAGGCACCTCAAGGTGGATTAATTAGAAAGATTCTCTGTCGAAGCGTCTCCCGACAAAATACGTCATTTTGAAACTCTCTGCATTCTGAACACCAGACATACAACTTGGACTGCGTAGACATTTGTCGAACAAAACTAGGAAGCAGTATAAACAGGCTGTGCGATCGCCTCTGTACAACCTCAAACTGTGTGCTCTGCCCAGCTGGAAGGGAAGGTGATTGTAACATGTCTGGGGTGGTCTACAAAATTACTTGCCGTGATTGTGGTGATGAGTATATTGGCGAGACGGCAAGACAACTCCACGTGAGGGTGAAGGAGCACATAGATGGTATGAGTCGATTGAAAGACTCTACTGCCTTAGGGAGTCACCGAATTCGAAAGCATAACGGAGGCGTTTTCGAGGTTACCGTGGAGGTCGTAGCACAGGAGTCAGAATTGTGCGCACGCAAAACCCTCGAGGCATTTTGGATACAAGTCACCGATCCAAAAATGAATCGTAGGGAAGAATGTCCCGCAATCACGCGGGAGCTGCGGCCTTATATAGGATTGGCCTTCCCGCAGTGACTTTTAATGAAGATTTACCCCAGCTGACACTGGTCGGTTCGTACCA
>UZAF01016206.1:98342-120548 GCA_900617895.1 Haemonchus placei
ACCGTGGAGGTCGTAGCACAGGAGTCAGAATTGTGCGCACGCAAAACCCTCGAGGCATTTTGGATACAAGTCACCGATCCAAAAATGAATCGTAGGGAAGAATGTCCCGCAATCACGCGGGAGCTGCGGCCTTATATAGGATTGGCCTTCCCGCAGTGACTTTTAATGAAGATTTACCCCAGCTGACACTGGTCGGTTCGTACCACCACTTGCTGGGTGGTTTCGAAGATTCCACAAAGCTACGGTGAGTGCCTCTTCTTTTGATCAGTTGCGTGCCCTGAGGGTCCGAACTTCGGTGAGTTGGTGGAGACGTTTGATCGGGTAATCACAAATTGTTATGATCCTTTCAGGCTCTGAAGAAGGCGTTTCCGCCGAAACGTCAGCCTAATAAAGCTTGTTTACAGACCTCGTGAAGAGTTCAGAATAACAATAAACTCAATAATACAGTTATGCCGAGGTTCATAGAAAGCCACTTGGAAGTTAAAACTAGGAAGTCTTTATTGTAGATATTGGTAGTTGGAACAGTTCAATATAAAAATGTCTGAGAGTTTGCTCAAACGACTTTGAAGCCAGAACTGATATTACTTTACTGGGCATTATCTTGTACACTTATGGTGAATGTGATCAATAAATTCGAACGACTCTGGCAAACTGGTGGTTGGAAGGCCCTTTGGTTACAGTAGCGGCATTTTCAGCCCACAGATACACTGCAAGTAGCCGGTGCACTATTAAAAGCCGTAGTTTGCTTTCTTCACGACGATGGCAGAAAATAGGGTCTTCACAAAGCAATGTTAACCGCGTTTTGCATGAGTTCACTTGAGCTCCAGTTGACGTAATTATTTGAGATAATAGATTACACAAGCATGAACAACATCTCCAACTGTTCGTGGAGGTAACAAGTAGAACAGCTACGTCAAAAATAAGGTTCTGAGTTTTGGCATAGCACGAACGTTGTGTCTGCGGTGTATGTAGTGGAGTTATTTTCTAAATCATATCCTTTTCACTAAGGTTACATAGGTTGCCTTTTATATTTCGGGATTAGAAAACAAAAATAAATGTTAATCATTGAAAATCGCTTAATTGCCTTCAAAAAATTCCCCATTAAGTTAAGTTCGAACAATTTGTCGAAGCACTTTTGCCACTCTGATCGAGGTAATCTAAAACATGCATTCTGAACGCATCGACGGCTTCTTCAAGTGTCAAAAAACGTTGAACTCCCATTTTATTTTTTATGTACGGGATAAGAAGAAGTCCGGAGACTATGTGGCTGATGACTCATAGAATCGTTGTTTTGAGTGCTCAGAAATGCAGTTGTTTGAGCCGATGTGTGAGAGCGCGCATCGTCTTGGTGAAGAATGATTCGTCTTCGGCAGTTGATTTGCCCGATTTCTTGGAAGACGACTGGCAAACGAATGGTTGTATTCCACTCAGAACGGACTGTTCTACGTTGGCTAGTGGCACTTGGTTGCGACATGTCCAGTTTTTCCAAAAAAAAAACAGGCAACCATTTGCTTGGAAGTGCTTCGTGCACGGACAGCTTTTGTTGGATTCGGCTCATTTTGATACCCTTACGGTCGACTGCTATTTTCTTTCGAGATCATACATGTTGATCCATCACCTGTCGCGATGTCATAGACGCGTTTCGAAGCACCGCGATCGTAATTTTTGAGCAGTTCTTTCGACCAATCGACACGAGACTTTTTTTGAGCGATTGTTGGATCCAACGTGAACAATTTTCTTTTGACAGTCAAATGTTCATGGAATATTGAATATATGCTGGTCCCTTTAATGAATAAGGTTGTCTCAATCTCATGATAGGTCATGAATTAACCATACCATCGATAAGCACTGGTCCTCAATGGAGCTTCTTCGCCAAATTTGGAGGGGGAGGTTAAGGGGGAAGGAGATTTGGCCTAAGTGGGGGTGGGGGCGTCAAGGGCTTGGGTAAATTTTTTAAGTTAGTGTAAACAACACAAAGAGCACTCATATGTCAAAACGTTCTGAGTAAGTATAATTTCAAAAATGTCAAACTTTACGATAGAGCTATCAGTTGCCAGATTGCAACACTAGGGTTGCTCAGTCCCGAAATATAGAAGGCAACCCTCGTACAGGGAATGCCTTGCTCGATCTACGTTGAGGATTTCTCTGGAATGATGCTATGTTAGATGTGGCTGGCGACTGTTTTGAGTAGGACGACTTCATTGGCGACCATCAGATTTTACTACTTTTTTGGAGCCTTATATTTGTTAAAACCCGCCGATGTTCGTGCCTTCCTCGCCACCTTTGCACTTTTCTGAAAACATCATCCCATCACTTTGTTTGAACTAAGTACCTCAACATTATAGCGAACTATGGCAATAAGATGAAAAATGACAACATTCGAGAGTGAACATGTGGGGAGTATTATGTCCAATGTAAATTACTCTGCATGCCGACAAGATTATTTCGGATGCAACAGAAATATTACTTCCATCTATTAATTTAGAAAGGTAATTCTTGCTGAAAAGGCTTACCCAAGAAAATAGTTGGTGAAAAGAAGAGGTGCTAAAGCAGTGCCGGCGATCTTACTCACCTATGCTTCATAGGAAGCTGTATTAATTAAGCAGGATGGAAATGTGGTTAGCATCGTCTGAGACACAATCAGAGCTTCTCGATGTTTCCGAAATAAAAAAAGAGTCTGACGTAACTTTCCTTTCCACCTGGTCGGATACATATATCAATCAACTTTATCGTGACTGACAAATGAAGTGAACGGCTCACAGAAGTTCGATGCTTAAGTTGGAAACTCACCGTTCTGATTGAAAAGGGCCTATAGTCTAGTAAAAGAGGGAAAGAATCCAACAAAGAAGAGACTCAATAAATAAAAGTAGATGGGACACATCTTAGGAGGGCAGTGCTGGATCCTAGACTTTTTCTGAGCAATATTGGTCCTGAGACCCGAAAAGCAGTCACCAGCGAAAAAGGAGAAATCAAATTTACATAGCAGCTAGGAGACACGTTGATCTGGGAGCGAGGGAAAAACTTAGGAAAATAGCAAATTATCTTGAATGGAGGAGGGGGAAGGGGCAAAAACAAACACTAGATCACATAAAGGCTGTGATCACCGCTTGAAGAACTCTATCAAGTAGCTAAGTTAGAGGCTTGTACGAGCTTAGGACGCGAGCGACATTGAGGGGTACTCTGTCGATATGTCGATTGTGGGCATTCACGTAAACAGCTGGCTACAGCAAGCAAAAATGAAGAAATTTCCCTTCCACTATCGCGTCAGGCCAACACTACTTACTTCAATATTCATAATGTATGCTCCATTGTGAATGATGCAGCCATTACAGGACCATCAAGACGAAGCCTGTTTGGGGGGGATCTGGCTTTGTATGGTTTTAGGCCCTTATTATTCCCTATGCAGGCCATTTTTTTACCCGACAAGGTCCTTCTGCTATCCTAGGGGTCACAAGTCCACCCCATAGGGTAATCTTAGAGATCATCTTATTGTGAACTGTGCCTTATAAGAGTAAGATAGCTAGTTAGCTCCCCATTCTACAGGGTGCGCCCTAAGTATGGTATCAACATCACTCTCACGACTGTTACCACCTCGCGCCTCCTCAACTCTGAAATTCTCTGCCCTGATGATTTCGATAGGTCATCCACTGCGATGTTTAGGACCTTACTGATTTATCGACCACCTAGTTCTTCTTTGGAAGATGACAGTAATCTCTAATTGATGCTTTATTTGATCATTGCGGGTTTAACAAGCACTTTATTGTTCTGGGAGACCTCAACATTGACGTTGATTGGATGAGAAACAGAGCTAAGAATAGAGCTAACTAAGGATACGACCGTCACTGGGTTTTTGAAATTCTTTCAATGCTATGGCTTTCTTCAGCATGTCAAGATATTCACACGTGGAGAGTATACTTTAGACATAATATTATACTATCTAATGCTCCTATTGTTAAGAACGTCTTGGTAACTCCATCTTTTGCTGATTCTGATCGCAGTATAATAGAACATGGAGTTCTTATTTCTTCGCCTTCACCTAGCATACTCCCGCTGCCAAATTTTATCAAAGTCGGATTGTTTTCCCTATATTAATTGGCGGTGCGCTTTTCATGTCTACAATCTGTTGACGGCATCTACGAAAAGTTTTGTTGCATCGTTTATGCAGGTCTAGCTGAACATGTTCTTTTTAATTCCATGACGGTGCCGATTGGTGAGGTTTTTCACTGATCTCCACAAAGCAGAAGACCTTGTACAGTTTTTTCATCTGTTTTTGTCACAAATACAGACTCTAGCTCTGCATTAGCTTCTATGAGCTATAAGCGTTCGGATACCTTTACTCAAGGTGTGATAACTTTTCAGGAGGTGCGTGGGATACTGAAATAATTGAAATGCTCCACTTCGAAACCTTCTGATGGTATTCCTCAAATTGTTTACAAGAACTGCGCCTCATCGTTAAGCGAACCTATCTGTATGATAATTAATGCATTTCTAATGTATAGCGAACTCCAATCCAGTTGGAAAGACTAGTCTCTTCTTTTCGACCAATGATTATCACAGCGCCAACTGCTTAAACCCTGGAAAAAATATTATGCGACCAAATTGCATCGCATCTAATGACGACTGTCTAATGTACTCACTGATCTATTCAAACTGGCCCTTCTGCCATTCAGTGGTGCTACTGTGCCTGCAAGGGACTAGGTCGCTGGAGCCAATGCAGACTCCTCGCCAACACAATCCGCTAACTTCCGAGTGCAGCTCCTTGGCAACCGGGGTGAAAAGATGACCTCCAATACTGTTGTGAGTCAAAACAAAGAAGGCCTCACCAACAGCGGTGTTTGGGTGAGTGTTGTGTCCGCGGTTCCTACTCTACATTTGATTTCGGCTTGCGGAAAAATATATAGGTGGTCGTGGGAATTATAAGCCAGTGTGTAACATCTATGTACGATCTCCACCGCTATTAATATGACTTGAGCGTAGAGCGGTGCGAGTGATGGGGTGAGACTCAACTGATAGATTACATAAGGTGACAGTAATCTAGGCATGATGAATGGATCTGGTAAGTCGCGCCTGACATCCAGGGTTAATTCAACCAACTGAGAACATAAAAAACGAGCATCGTCTGATGAAAATGCGATGAAGTACCTCCCGTTGACGCCGCGTGGCTATTCAAAACTTGCAATCCTGCACGCGCCATGTCGTAATCTGTTGTCTTGTTGCTACTTGACTCGCCGCGCGGCATACCGGAATCTCCCAATCATTGCACTCATTTAATAGCGCACCACAAACTGCTGCTTCTGCCTCTTACACTACTCAATGTACACGTCATTCCGAGAGAATAAGCTAAAACCGATAGGCTATCAAGATTAAGCGCTAAATAGATTGACCTTGCCCATGCATGCACGCATATTTCACTTGCCTGGCCAGGTAGAAATGAGATGAGGATCCAATGTAGCATTGAGGTCACTGACACAATTGACACCATAAAATACCAGAACCTAAAAGAGCATAGTTCAATTTTGTTGTAGACCGAAATGAGAGCTTGAAACTTCTATACCACAGGAATAAAAAAATTTTCTCATTGAACATGTTGATCATAAGTACACATTGGACTGTATGATGATGTACATTGCCCAGCACGCGGACCTGAAGGTTGCTTTACTGTAAACAGCTCAATAGAAAGTGAAAGAGAATGTCCTCGATTACCTCAAAATCACACATTGTTACACGAGGAAAGTTACCGCTAACTTCCCACTCTCGGCCGTTGAGGAGGTCTTTTAAAATATGAAAACCGTAAAACAAGTTATCGGTACCCAGAAAGCTATTCAGTATGAAAACCTGGAATTTGACTCATTAAAACATCTGAGACGTTCAGAGAGCTAGCACAGTGCTCATGATGGAGAGATACTCCTGAATGGATAAATATAGGACTCGCCACTTCTGACAAAATAAGCTTATACGGCGTTTCGAACAAGCGGGTATGAAGGTATTTAGCATAAATAAAAAACCATGTACCAATTCTTGGATCGCACCTTCTTGATCTCATGACCGAAAAGTTCAGCAAATCAATCGCTGGTTAATGCATTTTATTACTAGCTCTCAATTATTACAACTGCACTTACACACGTTTCCATGAAGATCGTCAAGACCTGTTGTCGAATAGGTCACCTGAAGTTTAACGATAATTTTAAGCGGTGTCCGATCAGTTCAGTTCTCTATAGGCTTTGAATGAGTCGCAATTGCTTTGAAAAAGCGGTAATCATCAATGTCATCGAACGGCCCGAATTGAACGTCCAGTATTGAAAAGAGGTACAAATTTTGGGTCTGAAATCTTGGTAATCCCATATCACATATTCATTCGTGAAGAATGCTTTACTATGACAAGCAATCATTGCGGTACATATGAACATATATATATATATACATATATATGAACGTATATATAAATACATATATATACGTTCACATAATACCTATAAACATAATATATATCTTACTCATAAAGCAGTAACTTGGTGTGTCGCTTTGTCGGTTTGTCAGTACGTTGGTTTGTCGGCTTGTCGGTCTATCCCTTCGCAAAACTTCATGACTAATAAGGGAGGTAATAGTGTAGTTAAGGGAATTCCGCTGTTTTTGGCATTGAACGCTAGAGAGGAGGCCAGCTCATGAATGTGCACAGGAACGTTTCTTAGCCAAGATCATAGTTTTTTGACCTGATTTTCGGGAGGAAAAGAGCACCGGGGTGGGTGAGTCAATTGGATATTCAACTCATACCATCCTGGCTTCGAGGTCGGCCACCATTGGATGAAAGCGAAGCCCCCACCTTTATACCTACATCATTTTTTTCCCACACTACAAAGGAAGACCTCAAAGGAAGGAATGAGGCCCGGCGTAAGCCGGGCGACCCGTCTGGTATATATATTATATTATATATGTGTATGTTCATATGATACACCTATGAATTTCATCAAAACTCACATTTCGGAAAAGTTTTCAATCGTGTCCGCTAGATAGTTCAGTGATTTTGACTTCGACAAGAAATTATACGACTGGCTTCCGATATAGCTGCTTTGAGCGGTTATATTGTATCATGACTTCGCAGACGGGCTAACACTGAGCAACGGAGACAATGCGACAGAGCTGCGTCGAGACAAAGTGCCTTTATACATACCATTTGTGTTTGACATCGTAACTGCAGCGTTTCAAAGGTTTCTTGCTCGAGCGCAGCTATATGATGATGTTGTCTCAGTGAGCATTCCTAGCGACAACGTCAGACACCAACTTGTGCTAAATAGACCCTACGATCGACAGCGCATATCAGACCGTTGCGTTACATGTCCGAACGGATCAGTTGGAGACTGATTTATTTGTTAGGCGTACTATAACATTGGGGAAACTGGAAGAAGCAATCACGAAACAGGAACAACGGGAGTTAGGGAGCACCTCGCGGGAAAAAGCGCGGCAATATAACAACACCGCTTGGCAAGCATTTGATTGAAGAGCACCATGGAAACGATTTCGATGTAAAGTGCAAGTACTTAGCTTATGAGACTGAAATTTCCTCCAAAGGAATCCTAAATTCACGCGCGGTATCCCAGAATAAATCAGCAATGAGTGTCTATCCTCCATATGTGATTTCTTGCCATTTGCGCCACTGTGAGCTACTAACGTAAACACTGAGACGTGCAGGTCTATAGATGATATACGAAGATCACTTAAAAGGTCACAGTTTTCAACCATACCTGGCTCGGACTGGCGCTGTTCCGCTTTTGCTGCAGTGGACTGAGATGCGTTTGGCCGTTCAGTGGTCATCTCTTGAACCTTGGGTCCCGTTGGTTCTTTGAAAAAAACGATCGCGTCAAAACGTCAGGCCACTATCAAAGTTTACACCTAACCACCTCGTCGGCAGATGAAACACAATACAATCATAAATGGTAAAAAGATCGTTCGAGTTTATCATGTCGACAAAAAACTACCGTGGTAATGCGCGGTTCCAGAAGCCCTTTCACTCGCATTGACCTGTCCGTCACATAATGGACAGCCCCATGATGAAGTAGATCACATTACAGGTCACATCACCTCTGGTGGGAAGTTGTGCTTGACAAGCATCGCTGTCGTTACGAAACTCTACACAGAGGCAAACTATCATCCCCTCCTCGCACAATTCTAATTTTAAATGCGTGGAAAGAGGGCTGCGAAGTTCAGGATACGAGCCCCCGAGAAAGTCGTCGGTTGAAATCACTCCGCTCCCTTCCGTTGAAGAACACAACCGGCTTATCGAGCGTATTCTTGACTCGTCAAGAGTACTCTTCATGCTGCCAGGTAAGCAGTCTACAAGTCTTCAAGGTGCATCTTTCTGTGGTGATTCTTAGGCTGAGACATCAGCATGGAATCGGGCCAGCTGCCAGGCAAAGCAAATTGACGTCTGAACTTGCAAGGCTATGCAGAAAAGCGACTAAGGAAAATTTGAGAAGAGTCGAGCACTCGGAGGCATTTGAGAGGGCCATTCACGACTTTTACGCTGTTTTCTTTAACAGCCACATCTACTAGGGAACATCTCAGGCAGAATGGAAATTGAGTCCGTTCACAACTCGTTTCCTGAACTCGACGCACCATCATATCCATGGAGAATTTTACGGCACCTGGTCCAGACGAGATTGACTAATTGAACATCTTTTCTCCCATTTATTGTCCAAACTCTGGCTCGACTCTTCACGCGATACCTGTTGAAATGCAAAAAACCTTTCTGTGGGAAACTAACAAGATTGTGCTGCTGCTGTGTAAGAGGGGAGACCTAGACGACTGACTTCTATTGTCCAATCTCCCTGCTGTCTGTGATTTATGAAATTTCATTCGAGTTATCCTTGGAATGGTTGCCAAAATACTGGATGAAGGGCAGCCATGCAAGCAAACAGGGTCCGGAAAGGAATCTAATACGATCGATCACATGTTCCATTACAGGTCTCATGAAAGTGTCTCGAGAGCACAAAATGTCATTATGTCTTACGTTCATCAATTTGAAGAGAGCGCCACTAAAACGTAACTATTCTGATGGGGAGTAATTGTCAAAAGCAAGATAATGAAATCTTATCCGAACTATTCAATGCGGCTCTCGATATCGTGTGCGTCATCCGGAATATGGATAGCTTGGTCCGCAACTGGACCAAACGGAGATGATGTTCACGATAAATGGATTGGGTTCCGATGCACCTTTCATGGTCATTAGTATGGTCAATCTAAATGCCTTAGCTATGTGTATCATGATCTAGAAATCAACATGATGAATGACCCAGCTCCGGAGCTGAGCAGTAGGAAACGTGGGGTCTGCGGTGCATTTATGATCCCGATGTTGCAGCGGAGTGAAAAAAATCCCCTCCGAGGGAATATTGTGGCAAGAGATTTGTTTTGTCGCAGTCATATACAGTAGTGTTCAAAAGTTAATGCCGGAACGATTATTCGTGGGTACTTTTTTCCTTGTTTGACCTAATCGCTTGAAAACTTGAGGTCATGAGTAGCATTATTACAAGCAAAGTATTGGGTTGTCCGGAAAGTCTCTGCCAATTTTTGATTCATCTTTGAGTGAAAATTTCTAGGAGAAAAAAACCACTTATTGAACGATATATCCTCCATTCTGTTTAAAAAGTATTCGCCATCGTCCTGCGAGTTTCAGTATCCCTCTTTCTTAAAAGGTCCTAGACCTGAACTCAAAAAACTCTCTCAGGCTCCTTCTGCAGTCCTCCAGCGACTTCAATGATTTTCTATTCTGCAGAAACATAAACAAATGGTATTCTGATGGTGCTATGTCCGGACTATATGTGGAGGTGTGGTAAGGCATCCTACTCAAACCTCAGCAATTCTTGACGAGTGGCCAAAAATACGTGTGGTCTGGAGGTATTCTGTTAGAAGGCAACGCCTTCACGATTCGGCAGTTCGGGCCGCTTCTGGTCCATCGCTGCCTCTAAATTGCCTAAGTATACAGTGCGTTTCATAATTATAAGGTCACCCCAGATTTTTGCGATTCTGGAGAAAGCAGCCGGACTGGAATTTTTTGGCAAACACTGGAAGATTCCTCGTCGCAATGTACCTCCGTACTCGAATTTTGGTCGCAATATCCTCCACCTCGAATTTTTTATGAATTCTTTAAAGATAGTGTCGGCTTTTGCACCATTTCATAATTATAAGGTCACCCTGAGAAAGTAAATGATTTATCAATGTTAATGGCATATGTACAACAGTTCATAATCTATAGCTCCTCCTTGTCTAAGAGCAACATCAAAGAGCCTGTGTGGCATACTAGAAACTAGGTTTCGAAGATGTTCCTCATTAATTGCTCTCCATGCTTCGATAACTGACCGCTTCAGCTCTTCTGTGCTCTGGAACTGACGGTTATTCGCATAAACCTGCCTGACTATTATGCCCCACATATGTTCCATCGGATTTAGATCGGGCTGCAGGCTGGCCATGGCAGTACGCTTATTTATTGGCATTGCAGCCACTCATCCGCTGCACGGCTCACATGAATGGAGGAGTTGTCTTGTTGAAAGACATAGTTGAGGTGACGGCGATGGCATAGAAAGGGCACTAGATGATGCTCCAAAACGCTCTGGTAATCCTTGCAATACATACTGCAGCTCACGACAGGTAGATCCAACACGACATNATGGGATTTTCTGGCAAACACAGGAAGATTCCTCATCACAATGTACCTCCGTATTCAAATTTTGGTTGCAATATCCTCCACCTCAAATTTTTTATGAGTTTTTTAAAGATAGTGCAGGCTTTTGCACCGTTTCATAATTATAAGGTCACCCTGAGAAAGTAAATGATTTATTAACGATGATGGCATATGTACAACACTTAACAATCTATAGCTCCTCCTTGTTCAAGAGCAACACCAAAGAGCCTGTGTGGCATAGTAGAAACTAGGTTTCAAAGATGTTCCTCATCGATTGCTCTCAATGCTTCGATAANGTTCCTTCCTCAAGTCGCGCCAGTATCGCTTGTTTCCGTTAGGAACGCCCAGGTTGAATTTCTTTTCATCCGAAAAGACGACCTGAATAGGAATTATTCAGCTCTATGATGAGATTCTGATGCAGATCTACCTTTGCCCAATCTCTCCCTAGGTTCATCTTTGCAAATCCGAGAGGTTTGCCTGGTGACGTTCTCGCATCTTCTTACTGCTCTCCAGACTGTAGTTTTCGACACAGAGATTTTTAATTCCGATCGGATCAGGTTCAAGGAGGACGTACTGTTGGAAACAGTCCTCAGAATTTTCCGCTCGTCACGGGTAGTAATCTTTCATGGGTGTCCACAGTCGGTGTTATATCTAACGACATGAGGGCTCCCCAGAAATCTCCAAATGGACCAAGAGGATCTCTCTATTTGCCTGGAAATGGCTCGAGTACGGAGCCCACCTTCATGATGAGTCTCTCATCAGAGGAAAGCAGATGACCACGGGCCATGTTGACAGCCAGGTTTAGAAATGCCTTTGCTACACATGTTTACCTCTACAAGTATCTTCAAACACGAAATTTCCTCTCTTTCGTTAATAATTGTTCACTTTCTCGGGGTGACCTTATAATTATGAAACGGTGCAAAAACCGATAAACTGTCAAAAAAAAGTTCAGAAAAATGCAGCTGCGGCTAGAAAACGGATACCTAGGTTATTCGTGCTGGGGAATCCGTTCACGATGCTAGAAAAAATCCTTAATGATTGCTTTACTTGAAAGTGCAAATTTGAGGGTGACCTTATAATTATGAAACGCCCTGTGGTGAATTTCAGAAACTGTCGTTTGACTAACCAATAGCTCATGATAGGGGATTTCCCTCCAATCTCACCAGCAGCGCAGCATAATCTTTCGCACCTGAATTTTGACTTTTGCAGCGGTTTGCGACTGCTCACTGTGAGGCTCCACGGTGTTGTTATCAAGGTATCCCAACATCAAGGCGCTTTAAAAAACCGTGTTCCAGCTGATGATCATGGACAGTTAATTTTGAAACACTTAGCCACGAGAAACACGAGTAGTGCTATGCCGATTCGCTTCCGTTAACATTTTGGTTTGGTCGTTTCAACTGATGATAGCCTCCCTGAGGGCTGTCGGTTTTCGAGAATTCCAACAGGAATATGGAAGAAGACCTACTCTTTCAGAAAACGTATAATTTTATGAGGTTAGGTCTGTGATCTTTTAAACAGCCGTGGATGAATCGAGGGTGTTCAAAATCGGCGGAAACTCTCCGGACAACCGAGTACATCACTCGCATATTATTCCATCGAACTTTTACGGCAAATGAAGGAAGTAAAATGCACAACCTTTTGAAAGCTTGTAAAGCTGGTCGGGACCGTTTCATATATAAAACTGTAGTAAACGGCTAAAACCGAAACCATAGCTACTGCAAACAATTAATTTTGTCGAGAAGTCACGAATTTTGATCACTGCTACGCAACGAGTTGGTATTCAATGAGCTTCTGAAAAATGGCCGTCGGCATGGCGTTCCATTGCTTCGCGTGTAAAGCGAACTTCTGATCACCGTGCTGCAGAGCTACTTGACACACCTCCCTCCAACTCTCTCCATAAGTGCTTTAGCGAATTGAAGTATGGAGATTAGCTCGGTCAATATGAAAGTCTCACATTATTCTGCCGGAATGCGCCCTCCGAATGGGAAGTGAGATTCGAACCACTGTTTTATTGCGAAACCCATTCGGCTAGCATGCTCTCTTCCGCCCATGGTAGAATTTCTCAATGACCATGTTCGTATAGCTTTGACCAGTCATTCTGCCTCCAGAGAATAGGGCCTATTACACTGAAAGAGATCACGCCGTGCACCATCACCGATTATCCCTCGTGCTCGACAGAGGATTTGCCGTATCTTTGTGGTATCTTTCACCAGTAGGTCGCCTCACATACTCGATACCATGAGATCCAAAGAGGTTGAACCAGCTTCCATCGGTAAGAAGATCCTTACTACGCTTGCTCCATGCCCAGCGCAGGTGGTGGCGAACAAACTCCACTCTTGCCCTTCGGTTCTCCGAGTTGATGAGCGTTTTTTAGCCGGGCGCCTCCTAATCAACTTTGCTGCATAAAGCATCCCTGCAACAGTCCGCCTGCTGATATTTAGTCTACCAGCGGCATTTAGATCAGCCGCGATGTCAACGCGTAGCGTAGGATCGACTTTTGAGAGTTACGAGGCAATACGCGTCCCTACTCACATGTCCTTGCGACTTCCCCATGACTGAAGTTGGTCGCAATATGTTCCTTTTGGCACGTTCCCGCAGCAATGTCTCTTGTGCCAAGCAGTTTTGTCCCTCTGCCGTATCACTGAATGCCCAAAGGTTCCTTATCAATGCTGTGCGACAGTTTCTTTCCGCACATCCCGAAGAAGCCCTTCTGCCACTTCGAGTTCCGCGTATGCTTCCGTGAGACCTACATTGGATCGCTGATCTGGAGCAACCTTCCTCAACTACAATCGCAATCGTCGTTCCGCATTAGTAGGAAGGATAAAGCTCGTCGACGTAGCAAGTTCGGCGCTCGCAGCTTACAGTGTTTGGTCCGACGACAGAGCCTCACACGGAGTTTCGGTTTTTTCCCACCTTGTATGGGCGCCTCCACTTCGGTTGATGATCAATATTGATACGATGTTGGTTCAGTGAGGATGGACACGATCTCGAAAGGTCCACACCTGGGTTGTCCATTCTACCATTCTAATACGGAACAGAATAGCAGAAGCGACCTATGACCCTGAACGTCAGACTCTCGCTGTCTAGTTACACTCCGAACCTCACCGCCATTAATCACTTATTCGAGCTATTCGATGTGATAAAACAATGCGTTCAAACGCCAACGAAGCTTTTTGTGCGTTCGCTTGGCTCGTGCACCGACCGGCACCGATCCCGTTTTCAACTGAGTAGCCGACTATACGTTTTCCAGCAACATCAAAAACCCAGACATTACATCGAGAGCAAACACCGCTCTCGATCTAACAATTGTGAGTGCTGCAGCCAATCGTCCTAATATCAAGCAGTATACACCAGGATTGAAGAGCGCGTCGGGGTTTCCACCAACATATCTTGTTTTCTAGAATATGAATTTCGAGGAGCCAGGGGAAATAAAGGCACAAAAAACCACCGTGGTTATTATGAAGCCTTAAGTTTCAAAGTAGAAGAAAGTCTTAAGCCGTTTATGTTTTGATTTGATCTTTTGTTAACTGTTCTTACTTCGCTGCAGTACGCATTCCGAAGATTGGCGTTTTATGAACAAAACTTCAATTTGGGACGGGACTCGAACCCGTACATGTGCTTTCCGGGAACCGTGCTCTATCCTTACACTACGAGAAACCGTTTGCCCTCGCCTTCTTTATGACTTATCAGCCCCACATACGTACAACGTGTTGAGTCGGTCGGCCAATATCAGCATAGAACCGTCAAGCTGCAAAATTACATGATGGAACTTGTTCTGACCTAATATTTTGTTAACTGTTGTTATTTTGCCACAGTGCAAGGGATATAGCGTGGTGCCCGGAAAGCAAAAGTACCGGTCCGAGTACCATCCGAGACTGAAGTTTTGTTCACAAATCGCCAAGCTGTGAGACTTTCTGTAAGCGCATTTCGGTGAACTAAGAGCAATTAGCAAAACATGAAGTCAAAACAAGTTCTCATCTATCATGTGAAGCATACAGCCCAACGGTTCTGGGCTGATATCGGGCGATCGGCTTAAAACGCTGTACGTGTGAATGCTGATAAGCTGCGGCATATATGCCAATAAAAAGGCGACGGCAAGCGAGGTTTCGGTAGCGTAAGGGATAGAGCACGTTGCCCGAAAGCACAAGTATGGGTTCGAGTACCGTCCGAGTCTGAAGTTTCATCCATAAATCGTTAACTTTGTGGGACTTTTGGAACGCGTACGGCGGTGAAATAACAGCAGTTAACAAAACATCAAGTCGAAACAGATTCTATGGAAAAAAAGCTTCCAGCTTAACGATTCAATGCAGATATTGGCCGTCCTCATCACGTTGCAGTTGAATAGGGCAATAGTGAGGGAAACACCGTGGAGCCGGTGAGCGAAAGCTCGTCTCTGTCCTTGCTTTGAAAAGCGTTCGCGAATTATTGAGGAGACGCAAATACTGATGTGAAAACAGTTTGCATTACTGCATTGCTCGCAATTTCAGAAGCAGCAAAGTAGGCAAGGATGGGAAATGATGTGTAATGTTTTCTACGTCGACGGGTGTTATCCTCAGAGGAGCCAGAGACACCATACGCATAGGACCAAATACCGTGCCCAATAATCAGGTATACCAAAAATTCCTTTGGGTGCACACGGTTATTAAGAAAGTGGCAAATGCACGAACCGTATGAGCTTTACGCTATCGGTTGTTATATAAAGGTTTAGCACTTGCGTGGGCGGTGAAGACTGTGGGAAGTTTAGAAAAGTTTGGGGTGGTCCTCTCATTCCACAACACACTAAAAATGCTCGAATTATTGGGTTGGAAGAAATTACGATTTATCAGAGAATTTATTTCAAACGCTTGTTTTAGAAGCTTCTCAAAAGAGTTCAAAAGAGTGAACATTTCGTATTGTAAAGCAGAAAAAAGTGAACAAATCTCATGCTTAATTGTAATTTTAGGATCAGTTTTAACATGATGAGTGAGATGGAGCGCTTTAGTAGCATTTCCCTTTTGTGCTTCTATCATGGAATGTTGCTGGCGTTTTCTATGACATATATAAGACAAGTGCCGACAATGCTTTACCACAGAGTACTAGTGAACATTGGTTCGCAACTTTTTCGTTAGCTATTTTTCACTTCGAAGTGGGGTGACCAGTTGGCATGGATGACGGCATTTGGTGGCATTGACCGCAGCCGATCTTTATGTAGCCCTTGTTAAAACTCGATGAGAAGATTAATGTTCTCAAGAGAACAGTTAAAGAGAATATCGAAATACTTGAACCGATAAAAAGGCTTGACGTCCAGGGGTCACATGAGTTGAGGGAGATTCACTCGACGCACGAGTTAATGCCTGCAGTTTTCGCTTCGAGCGCTTTCGAGCGCAATGAAGACTACCCATCTACGAAACGATAGTGGCTCTCGATAAAAGGCAAAGTGTTTAAGATAACGTCACTGAGAAACGATTATAGTAAATACCTGATGAACCTGCTCAAGCGATGTTCATAACTGATCATCGTCGAAAGAAGGCCACCCTACCGATTTGGTGAGATTACAAAGGTAAGATAGAGTTTGAAATGTCTCCAAGAATCTAGAATGTCAATTCGGACATCTGCTCTTCGAAATTCATTGGAACAAGTAAAAAATCATTTCACCATTACTGAGTCGCAAAGGAGCAATTTTCCACTAAGACGAGGCTAGAGCGCATACGTCTTTGTTGAGGCTGCAGTAATTACCGAAGCTTGGTTGAAAATCAGTGCTGTATTCACCATATAGCCTCGATATCGCGCCATCCGAATATCACTTACGTTGGTTTTGTACGATCACTTTTATGGAAAAACCTTTACCGAAGATGGAATATTAAATTTTCTGTGGTCTTTCATAGCTCCTCTCTCATAGAGCTCCCAGTTTTTCGAGCAAGGTACCGGAAGTTCTATGAGAGAAGAACTATGAAATTACCGGAATGATGGCAAAAGACAATGAATAAAGTCTCATGTATAACAATGATCGAGCTCCCTTCAATTGGAGAAGTCCTTTTTCAGAATTTGCAGGAGAATCGTAATTTTCTTCTAAACGATTTGATAGAATTACTCTGATTAGCGCAGAACACCAATTACAAAAATAGTGAACAAAATTCATCACTCTTTTCGCACTTTTTATATCTACTTTTACTTTACATGGATACCGGGAATTCCACGTTTTGTCCTATGCCAAAGGTACCCACGCTAACGCAGACATCACATGTCCATACCGCTTATCTACAATCCTATTCGACAGAACGGAATTTTTTTTTATGCCTGGTATACACGACACTGCTTCACCCCTAATTCCGCAGAGGTTTCATTTCTGGAAATCACGCATCAATAGTGGAGTGCTCAAGAGAGACGAGTTCTTTTAAGCGTGCAGCTATCAATAATAGTTTTACTCAAAATTTCGCTCGGATCCAACTGTAGGAAATGACGCATCAGAGATGTAATGGAAAACAGTCAGCAGAGTGTTCGACGATGCCTGATACAATATATGAAAATGTAGAAGTTTCCCTTTCCTATTTCCTTCCCTCCTCTCTGAAGGTTCGATTAAACTGTGGTCTGCTCCCTCATCACACCCACCTAACATTTCACACTCTTCATCGTGAATACGTGACTTTCCGTGGACTCACACAAAAACAGACATATAAATAGGGCTTCATAAATAGACAGATTCAAAGAGACTCATATCATGAACACTGCACTTGCATCGAAACAAATGAAATCCAACTCACTTGAAGAACAACATTGCCTAGATAGAGCATCTTAATGAACACATACAAGCATGTGACGTAATTTCCCCAACGTTTCGACACACATAACCCTGAGACATCGGTTACCTGAAGATCACTTTAACACTTTTCACCATGAAAAGTACTGCTTTGCTCCAGGAAAAAACGAAAAACATTTGAAACATCAACTTCTCGCTGGATTTCTAGCGCATCCTCCATGTGTCCGGCTATCGTCTGTACTGTAGCTGCCCTGGCGTCTGCGTCCATCATGCGAGCATCACATGCCATCTGGGTTAAAGATTGGACGTTGATTCCTAAAATGGCTGGTTTGTGTTGTGGCTAATGTTAAATCTTAGGCGTAATCCATTTATAAAGTACAAGATGCAAGTCGATCCTTCGTGGGAAGGTCGACAGAACATTCCTAAACCCCCACCCCACTCTTTTATCAGAAGACTCACATCCCGATCACATTTTGCACGAACCGATCCACATTGTAACGCATTCAGCACCCCAGAGAGCAGATTTCTATTAAAAATGTTTTATTTTGCTGTGCTCTAGTGGGTTGTGGTAGTGGAACCCTCTCATAAAGTTAAAAAGTTGCGACTACCGATCGAGCATATTAAGAACGCATTCTTCCGAAGTGTGTTGATATATATCACATTCACATAATAGGCTTAGTTGCTATCATTGCACCGTTGGGTCCTCCCAACAAGCTCATGAATAAACGGTGACGATCAGCGCCAACGGCTGATCCATTTTAAGCTTCCGGTTCAAGAGAAGTACTGCTTTTTGTTATTGAAGACGTATAATTTCAAAAATCTTTGGTTAATATAACGTAACTTGGTGAATGTGCGCTCACCTCAACACAAACCTCACAATTTCAATGCCATGCTTGTCTAGCATTTCGAACTGCGGAATTGCCCGCTGCTCACTTTATGTACAGCGCGATTTATATGAAATGACTTCACTAAGCATTTTCCATAAGGTCCATATAAACGAAGACGATCAAGAAATTCGCCGGCGTTAGGTAGGTGTAATGGTACGTACTGAGGAATGTGAGCAGCAATTCTATTTATGAACAACGAAATGCAGTCCGATGAAAAGCATTTCTTGCAGAGGTGATAGAAGGCCCCAATTACCAGCATCAACTAATTTTTCATCACAGCCATACAAATTACTGTACAATTCTCAACTTAATAAATGATCTTCCACGCTATGCAAGAGTTGTGATCAACTTCCGACTGCAAGTAGAAGTACAACTGTTCGGTAGTCAGTGTTTAGGTCCAAATCTCCTTAATTCATCCCTTCCTCGTACATCCACTCACTCGCCTGTGTGGTGACCTTCCTTGACTGGTCGGCTGGTGACCTTTCTGGCAGTCTCAGTATATTGATATTGATTTGATGAATTATAAACTTCATAGTCATAGTAATAATAATAATTATTATTGAAGTTGGGCGGAGGTGGTGTAGTGGCAAGTGGCGCACTATATCACACGCACGATCAGGGGTTCGAATCCCGGATCGATGAACGCCTAGGCCAACCAAGCCTTCCATCCCTCCGGGGTCGGTGAATTGGTACCAGATTCGTTTTAGAGGATAAAAGCACTGACTTGTACATCGGCTGGCCACTGCAGGTCATTGTATAGGCCACATACGCACTCATTACGCCACTACGATCTGAATGGAAGTCGAGTGCGGGGGTCAGACGGGATTGATTAACGCCAAAAACTTTATCCTTTAACTTTATTATTGAAATTAGAAGAACGAAAGGTCACTTGGTAACTAGTTTGCCTGTAGGCAAATTTTGAAAGTGAGTGCTTACACAATGCGATAAACTCTTTTCCCGTTTCCTACAACTTTCCCAATGATTACTTCAGCCTCCACAGCTTTTTGTGTAGCATTATTTCTGTGTTCCATTTTTTTCGGTGTGCTTTATTTTATTTTTCATGCTCTAAATGTAATATTGTTACAAGTGAGCCTAGTGGTATGACAGAGAGGTCACCAGCCACCAGCCAACAAATTAAGGGAGGTCAACCCAAAGGCGAGTGAGTGGCTGCGCAAGGAAGGTGAAATGAGTAGGCTTGGATTTAAGTTGACTCACCCCAACTGTTCTAGAGCTTCGAGATCGCCCAATCTATTATACTAGGAGAGAAGAATCCATAATGTATTCTCCGTCGACACCTACAGAAAGACGAGTTCACTGCTGCCTGAGGGTACGCGTTCTCTCGCAATTTTCTCATAGCCATTGTGCGTTCATTATGTACGACAACCTCACTTGGCTGCGCTTTTGTTACCTATATACATAAATAAGTGTGTATCCCACAACAATGTATATTCTACTATATATTAGGTTTGATAAAAAGTTTTGATCGGCTCTTCATCACTTTCTAGATTCATTCGTAGGACAGCTCGGAAGGACTTCATAATGAGTTATGGTAGACCAATCTCTAAACTGCACTTTTAGGGGGATATACATATAAGCATTCTCTTGTAAGTGCTTCGCAAAAATGACTTCAACCTTCAACTGCCGTCCGAAGCTGTCTGGGAGCTATCGTCTATCACGAATTACTCTGAGGGCATAATCCACCGTCGACTGTCGCAAATATCTGTGGTGCATCCAGGAGAGTAATCGTATATCAACCTACGGGTGACTCATGACGAAACGCCTTCAAGACAAGGGGTTCAACTATTGGATAAAAGCCATCGGTTTTGCCTGAAGACGCAGGTAGAATTGAAAGATGGGGTCCTTGTCTCAGCTGCATTTAGTAGAATTACACTTTCTCTTTCCTTACAGGCGTCTGTATGCATACGTATGAAGTTTGCGGTTGGTATCCCGCACTCCGGCTCAGCCGAAAGTTTGCACAAAGTGACTAAAAAGCGATCTGAGAGGCAATTCGGGGCTGACTCTAAACAATACACCTCGTTTTCCTGAAGCTGAGGGAGCAGGCAATACGGCAGAATTGAGTGATTGCCTGGGAAGGTTGCTAGATTTTCCAGAGCATCCGCAATGTCCGCCCGGGCTTCTCCAAATGTATGACCAACATAACATGCCTTAATCGTCGTGATGGAGCAAATGCTGCGCCTTAAAGATAACGGAGAAGGTCAACTACAAGTTCAACTTTGATCTCCCCAACAGCACCTCTAGCTCCCTACTTACCATGTTATTTGGGACGTATCTATCGTCCCTTCAATTCTCCTTTCCCGTTGCAGTTTCCCTTGAAGTGTAAAGTATCCACTTCATAGAAACTACTAATAATGTGTTGCTGTATAGAAAAGAGACTTATTCAAATTCGGTAAGTACCCAGTCTGCTTGGATTCTGTACTTTATGAACTTTTCACAACAGTCATCCTCATGGGGCTCAGCTGCACAACATCGGTTGAAGAACAGTCATGGGAGCAAATAGTGTTAGGTAGAAAATTCATTACGATCGGTCATATCCATACGATCTCGAAATCCACTGGAGTATCGCGAGGGTACAAGACGCCTCCACGTCATACTTTCAGTGGCTTTGATACCGTCGAGACAGAAGCGGTAATTGAAGCCTTGGGCAACCAGGGTAAATATCGATTATAAGAGCCCATTCCGTGAAACCTACTCCAATTTCACGATCAGGGTGTCACCATTTACAGGGACGTAACCGTTGATGTGAAGGAGATTTGGCATGGAGACATCACCTGGCCCAAACTTTTCAGCGTCGAGAACACCATACGGAGGAGAGGAATTAGAAATGCTTGCTGGCGGCTTGCTTAATTGCTTAATCCCAGCTTTGCAGATACCGTGTTTTTAACACCAACCGCCCAGGAACAGACGCGAGAGCTGGACGAATTTGACAACATTTGCGGAAAGGTCGGATAGCGAACAAAAAAAAACCAGGACGAACAGACTCGCTCCTCATTTACTTACACGTTCAACGGTACGAGCACCTTGGGACGGTCTAGCCACGCCTACCTAGGTCAAGAAGTCGATATGGTGAAATATCACCTTCAGATTCACATAAACGTGCCGCATGTGGAGTTCGTACATGGTTGTATTTGTTCACAATTCTTCATCGACGTGATGGCACGTCGGATCTTGGATGGAAGAACTAAAGGAACGACGTATCCATTCTCCCTGAGGCAGTAGGTGGGGAGGTAGACGCTTCTGTCGAAACGATTCGAATAGTAGTCGTAGATGTTCTCTCCACTGCCCATCAAAATTCGATGACTGTTCCATTCAAGCTTCCAAATCTAGCCATCTTGGTCTTGTAACTAGCGGAACTTTGCACACTGCTTTGCATTTCACATTGCATGCACATGATCCTCTCTTCCCTGGCCGCTCAGATAGATTTTCTGTTCTTCACACTCTGCGATTCCCCTGCAGAAGTACTGAGACAGCAGTAGAACAGGGGATTAAATGAAGGCAGATGTGCTTGGCTAAGGAATTTTGTATTATCAGTCGATTTCCAGCTTATCAGAACCAGAGCGGACAAAAAATGTGGGCATGAAAAAAGTTCAGAAAAGGGATGAGATAGCTCTTCACTGAGGATCTTCTCCACGACAAACGTCAAGAAAGAAATGGATGAAGGCTCGTGTGACGCTGGCATTGCATACAGTGCTTTTCATAATTATAATGTCACCCTCAATTTTTGCGATTCTGGAGAAAGCAGCCGGAATGGAATTTTTTGGCAAACACAGGGGGATTCCTCATCACAATGTACCTCCGTATACAAATTTTGGTCGCAATATCCTTCACCTCAAATTTTTTATGAATTTTCAAAGATAGTGTCGGCTTTTGCACCGTTTCATAATTATAAGGTC
>UZAF01016207.1:0-10531 GCA_900617895.1 Haemonchus placei
ACTTGCATGAATTCTTCAATTTATCCCAAACTTCTATGGCTTTGACTTCTAAAAGTTTGCCGAAACACTATCCCGTACCAGTAATCTTACGCTGAGAAGATCTGCTATAAAAAAAGAACAATGAAATTTAACTAACACTTCTTGCTAGAATGAAGAAAAAAGCGAGCTTCCACGCATTCACCTAGTAACTTTGAGCGTAGGTTCCAGCGGTGTCACCTGTTATTGTGAATTAGCGTTCCCATGCTGTTTTGTTTACTTTTGTTCGTGGTGCGACTTCCTTATAGGAAGCTTACACTAGTTCTCACTTGATGGTCTCCTGACAGCTACTATTTCGACCCGTAGGCGATGCGAATGTTTCACAAATTCGAGTTTGAGCCCCGTCCAAGCCCGAAGTTTTGTCCACAAATCGCCGATTTTGTAAGCTTACACTAGTTGTGTATGTGTCTTCCTATCGTGTTTACTCCATTACCTTCCGACTTCCCTGCAGGTCAGGCAAATAAATAGACGAGTAAACAGTCACGTGGGTAAGTAAATACATAAATAAACAAAAAAGTATGTAAATAGAAGAATAAAGTGAGGAAGAATAACAAATATAACCATATAGAAAAAAGATTATAAGATTTGTACTTACCAGCTTGCAAAGATACATTAAATACCAGAATCCTTTCGTCATAAACTTCCCGAAATTTGCCATCGTAAGAAGTATTAGAGGAATACCGAGAATCGAATACAGTATACAGAACATTCGAGACGAATCAGTCGTTGGGCTAATGTTACCGTAACCTAAACTGCTTCATTCAGAGCATTTGAATAAAATGCATGTGCTGGTTGACCAGACTCATGAGCTATACAGTAGAATAGACAAGAAAGACGGCCTTACCTATTGTGGTCAGCGTTCCGAACTCAAACTGAATTACATCCAGAAATGAACATTTGGCAAGCTCTTGATCAATGGATTGGAAAATAACCGCACCGACGAGAAGATATGCGGTTAAAAGGGACACAAGGAACAGCTGAGGAACTGCTGCACATAATATCTGAAATGACCTCACTGGATTGCTTGAAGTTACTTTCTAAATTCCCCCATTTTTTGAATTTCTATGGTGACACAATGCTCTTTCAAGATTTTCCTACACACGCTTCCATTGAGCGGGGTTAACTAAGTTAAACTGCTTCTTCAGCTTAACCTCCGAGTCAGAAGTCGGGATTGACCAAAGCGAGTAAAGAGCTACCTCGCCTCTACTTTAACATTACACAGAGTAAGTCAGATGCAAAAACCAGTAAATGTCTAGGCAAGCTCGAGTGCGTGGCGTGTCTCGAAAAATGATCGTGTGTATGATTAGCCCTAGACGATCCATTTTTTAGGCTACGAAATGAATGACTCTGGGATCAACCCAAGTTGACTCGTCATATTCTACACTTACATTACCTAAAAAACTAAGGAGCAAACGAGGCAGGTCCTCAGACTCCCAGGTATAGAGTATTTAGGGACTTCACAAGTACAAATGATTCACAAAAAGATGCCAAAATAGTGGGAGTTCTCCTCACAAGCTAGTTCATTCGCCGTTTGAATCAGTCGATGACATTTCAGCGGTTGCGTTCGCTTATTGTTGTGGTTTTTTCAAAGTTCATATGTTGTGATAAGGCTATGATGACGTCCAACGCTAGGAGCGGGAATGAGGCACGTATGGAGCGATCGCAGAAAGGTCCGATACCAATGCCAATACAATAGAGTGGGGAGCAGCAGCCACCTTCCACAGTGAGTTTTCATTTTCAGAAAGGTGCTTAACAAGGAGCTTTCCCGATTCACATCCCACAAATTGCACAGCCCTTTCTGATCAGTCCGAGAGGCCCAAGTACTAATGAGAAAGCAGGGGATACTTCGGGATGACTCGCGAAAGTACTTTTAGAGGGTAGAGGAGGTATTTATTCGGATAAAAGGGGTGGAATTGATAAGAAGTCCATTTCCAGCAGGATGACTGAAACGGACACGCCGGGCCGATGGCTACTCAGGCAGCAAAAACAAAGTCATGAATGTAGTAGAAATCTTGAGGTCTCCCATGCTCTGTGGTTACATTTAAAGATCTCAGAAGATGAAAGACCTCAATAACATGAAATTCGCTCGAAAATGTTCTGACCGCATTTAAAAAAGAAGTCGACCGTTTGGACATGCTCAGCCCGTCCGTAATGGAGCAGAAGGCATCCGGAAATCGACGAAATCAAAAGCGACGACGACGACGACGGCAACGACGAACGTCTCGATGAGCGTGTGTGTTGGGAGTGTTGTGTCAAGACGACGGACGCTGTACGCCGATACCGCCGGCCGTCAGCGTGATCGTCGTCGTCCTCCCCCGACCGAATGAACGATTGATCGATTTCGAATTGGCATGAAACGGGTTGCGCACTCTCACTCCGACCCCTACCATCACAAAAAATCTCAACTGGTGGCCTTTGACTGTTCTCTGAATTCGGGCTGCCCAATTTCTCCTGCTTGTGTCAGTGTCGTTATCACTGGTTGCCCATGTATGGCCAGTTAATCATCTTTCACAAGACTGCTCGACCTGGTAATATCATGTGATCGACTGAACTAATACTCAGGGATATTCCGCATAAATCGAGCACATTCGGTTTTTAGTATTCCATAATTCAAGGATCTTGTCTACAGGAGCTGAGGCTAAGAAAGTCTTTCTCAGATCATGTTCCAACCGTCGCCTATACTTACTACTTCAGGTATGCTCGGGAAGGTGTTCCTGCTCGATTGGCAGACATACAGGCGGCGTAAAGGCGACACGTGCTTGGTGTCACCTTTTGGAAACGACCTGAGAACTGTTTAAATATGTTTTACTGAGTAATATGTTTACTTCTTCGCTCTAGCAAAGCTCTTAGGAGAGATTATTATGAATTGCTTTACGTTTCGGTTAATTCATTCTCCTTCAAAAGGCAGGGTTCCATTGCTGGTAAGTTACCTTACCAAATTACTTCATCAAAACCTCGAAGGGCACAACGGTTTCAACCATAAACTTCACCAATAAGTACACCAGCGGTTTCACTGACAAGAGGGAAATCGTTTAAGCGTACACATGTCCACATCAAACAGTGCCCATTTTCATCCTTTACTCTATTTAATTTATCGAACTTGGCTCTTCTTGATCCCTTTCTCTCTTACCCTACTTTTCAGTGAAAACATTCAAGGCTCCAGACAATTTAAGCCATCACATCTTCTAAGCTCGTTGAAGTAATGTGGATAGTTGCAGAGCTGTTGGTTGACTGGCGGCTCAAGGGTATGTTTTCCGCAAGTGACACTTTACGCTACAAGCCCATTCTGCCATTAAACGATGGCTATCGTGGAATTCAGAAAATTCCTTCTCCGGTTGGAAGGACAGCGGCACCCATCGATAAAGAGGGGCTTTAGATTGATGGCTACCGCTACCGGTCAACTGGATAAAATCGGGTTGCCTCGTTGCCTTTGCTGACATCATGTCAGAAACTCTCATCATTGTACGTGGACTCCTCGCTGCGAGCCTGTTTCATCGAGGTGACGACAAATCGCGATTACCAACCTGTTACACTTCGGCTTAACAACAGAAATCGTTCCTTCAACCTCCCGTGGATCCCTGTTGCCAAGCTTTTCTATCTGGCTTGCTAGACTTCATTCATATCATTCCTCCTTGTCGGAACAATAAATTGAAGTCCGCTTTGAATTCTCTTGAAGCAACAATGAATTTGAAAACTTTATTTACTTTCCCATTGTGTTTCAGTATGCGTTCTAGTTCCTACAGTATACGAACTACACTACTACAAACAGTACCATTGTCTACAAATTCCCATCTACGCCTATTCAATGAAAAGTTTCGTGCAAAGTCTTCCTCATAGGTAACGGTTAGCGGCAGAAAAGCGGTTACGTAAGCCTCAAAGTGAAAATAAACACTGATTACAGAGGAATGCATATAAGGAGTTCAAAGTCTAGGACTCCAGAAAAAAAAGGTTGTGTACCAATTTTTTTTNNTTTTTTTTCCACTTCTGCCAACTTCTTAATCGCCTGCATGACTTCGAAGTCCGATTTTGCATCGAGCTATGGTTGTATGGAAAGACGTCTTTGCCAGTAAGTATCTATTGAGCTTCCTTCACTACAGCACCCTCACCACTCTAAAAATCCATACCTGGCCATGAGTCCACATCCTACTTTCAGAAAATCCTTCTCGACGGGGGGAAAACGCTTTCTACATAGAACAGTACTTTCCTCATTGAATATCCCCAGGAACCATTTTTCGGGTAAGTATTATCCCTAGTTCTCTCTCTTCAAACTGAAAAGTACGGCCTCTTCTGGGCGACCTTGCAGCACAAGCTCGAATTACAATCAGTCATCAAGCTACCAAGCCCAACTTCGCGACAACGCGACGAGTAGACCTACCGGGGATCTTTCTTGTGAAATGACCCGGTAGATCCTGATTTTTATTGCGCTGATACATTGGGAATTAATGAAATGGGTTATGTCGATTCTGACACGAAATGAAGAGCTACGCAGAGTAGTAACTGCTGATGAAAACGGAACTGTGCTGGACGGAAGATTTTTCAAATTTCAAACATCTTCTTTTGCTGCATGAAAAAGAACGTCCACTCATGGACCCGACTGTAGCCGAGCACCCGCTGAGCGTGGATGACTCGATTGAGGTCAAGTGAATTGTGCTATTCAGTGAATTCAGGTGAGATAGCTGGGTTAGGGGTGATCTGCTCGAAGAGCAAAGCCGAGAAATCCTGACCACTTTATATATTTTACATTAGCTTTATTCCTTCGATAGGCACAGACAATTATCGAAATATACAATTTATGAGATCTTTAAACAAAAAGCACTTTAACTCTTATCAATTTTCTTTCCAATTCCGGATATTTTACCGGCTGATGCGAGCCATGTGACGGCCATCAGCGATGCTACACCATAAACGGTCAGTACCGAGTAATTCAAGAGCAGTCCCACCAATGTTGCAAGTACCAGACGAGTTGAATCGAAGACCAGTGCGAAACGACTGAAACATCTCTTTTAGGCATTCTAAGTTCAAACTCAGCTATATTCCAGTTGGGAACAAACCTGTGATCAAAATAGTATCCAAACATTTGTATAAAGGCTATTAGTAGGCCGAGTTGACAAAGAAACTCGGACCAGCTCAGGCATAAACGGTGTTTGTCAAATTGGATTGCACAAGAGATGAGAAATATCCATTGTACCAGTAGATAACAGCGAAGGGCAGCGGTCAGTGGAGGATTGTATGGAACAATGGGCTTCTCGATCTGAAGAACAATTCATATTCATCTTTTATCATCTCGCTGGAAGGTAAAATTCTTATTATTCATTTATAGAGCCAATTGGGGGATGAGAATGCAAAAGCCCTCTTTAAATGTCACTCATAAGTGGAATCCAAGAAAGGGTCAGTTGATTCCTTGTAGATGGCTGGTCATCCGAGCCAGCATTTTTTAAATGGCTTTGTTAGACCAAAAGGTAGTTCTTGTAGTGGGAAGGCTTACCTCGGGTATTCCCTCAGTGTTGTCCTCCATACATAACCATAAAAAGAATGGTTTCGTTCGGACTCCTGGAAAATATCCCGGTGGCCAAAGAGCTGCTTTAACCTGAAATTCAAACATTAGTGATCACTTTCAAGAAGGTCCGGCTTTCCATATTTAGAAATCGCCTCCCACCTTATTCCACCAACCCGGGAATATCTCCTCGTTCTTTTCGTTTCTCATCTGACCCTTGTCATATCCAATGGCTTTGAACTCAAAGAACTGAAAACGACTGTTCTATAGCATTATGACTGCTATGGAATGCGAACCAGTTTCATACAAACCTGACACCATAGCTGGTTGAATGACGCCACCGGCGAGACTAAACCGTATGCGATCTCTTCGTCCTTTCGTTCTGGTTCATAGGTGCCGAAGAGCCTTAAAATAGCGATTTTCAACTTTGCAGTTGCGAAATTCGCATTTTGGTGTTTAGNAATGCGAATCAGTTTCATACAAACCTGACACCATAGCTGGTTGAATGACGCCACCGGCGAGACTAAACCGTATGCGATCTCTTCATCCTTTCGTTCTGGTTCATAGGTGCCGAAGAGCCTTGAAATAGCGATTTTCAACTTTGCAGTTGCGAAATTCGCATTTTGGTGTTTAGGCTCCATCGTTTTCAACCGGAGGTTCTGATAAGGAACAGGCTACTCGAGAAATCGGTGGATAATCGTGTTCTTAGGCTGGATTCTGGAGCCGCTGCTTTATAGCAAACACGCGGAGGTCAAGCTTTGTTTCAGGGAACCTTTTTGACACTGCATACTATGGAAAATGACAAATTTGTGGGACAATGGGGGTTTTTTCGACTTTTCACTCCCCAATTTATCACTCAGACGTCTACGCGATTGCATGTGTGTACAACAGACTGACCCTCGGAGAAGTGTCTCCAAAGGTCGCATGGACAAGGGAGGTAGATTTGCAGCTGATGGCACACAGAATCCCCGAGCTTACCTGCTCTGGGAACCCTCATGGTCCCGCTGTAGTACTCATTGCGTTGTAGAAGTTTGTAAAGCGAATGCAGAAAATATCGGCTATAGAGAACAAACCTGTCCCATATAATCAAAGTTCCGCCATAGTTCCTGTCAATACAGTACGCATTTCGGCCATGATGTACTCGATGGCTAGATGGAGTGTTGAAGAAATACTCAAGTGGGCCAAGGTAAGGCACAGCCTGAATTGAAATTTCCAAACTGGTTCTATATCTTTTTTATAAGATTTTAATAAAACCTGCTGCCAAGATGGTAAATAAATTCTTATCAACTTACGTTTCGGCGTTATCGCCTTCTTCAGAGTTGGAAACCTAAAGATAATAGAGAATCTATCTTATCTATCTTATCTTAATAATAATATATAACTATCTTTAGGTTTCCAACTCTGAAGAAGGCGATAACGCCAAAACGTAAGTTGATAAGAATTTATTTACCATCCTGGCAGCAGGTTTTGTTAAAATCTTATAAAATTAATGCAAAGCTATGACAAGATTTATCGAGAGTCGAACATGGACGCTTATGACTCTATGTCAACTAGGGGACAGCATCTAACGACAACTTCACTTCATTCTAGGCTGATGATCAAATTCTGAAATTCGGAATGGAAGTTAGTTCAGAAAGTGAGCTTCGCGAGAGCCAAATATCAACGATGTGCTAAGCAATACTAGATCGAACCGAAGATAAGGTGGATCCCGCTAAAGGATTGGTCATGTTGAAGTGCAAATATCCAGGCCCTTTGTGACCACGTGCAAATTATTAGCCTTGCATTTTCATTTTGTTTGTTTTGTTGATTTCTCGAATCCGCTCTCATGTATATTCCTGAAAGTCCCCTTGTGAAGCTTGTGCTCATTTGATATGGGTAGCTGTTAGTGATCTTTTATGAATCGTCAGTTTTTAGCGCATCAAAAGAGGCTCTTAAGCTGACAGGTCATGCATGTTCTACCGATTCATGCATAGATAAGCAGCTGAAAGACGTGTTTGGGAAAAGGTCAAATGCCCGGATGAGCAAGTACGACCTCAATAATAAGGCAGAAGGAGCGAAAACATTTGCGAGCTGTATACCAATACAGAAAAGGTGTCAATAATGGGAGAAGGGCTGCAACGTAAATAAGAATATATGCAGTAAGAAACATAAAGATCAATGAATGAATGATGGCAAAAATACAAAAAGCATTGTGCACACGTTAAACCTTAGAGCTGTTTCACCTTTGACAGATTAGACATTCTATGTCACACGAAAAGAGATTGTCAGATACCCATCCAAACGTCACACCGACTTCAAAAGAAATTCATCGCACGGCGCACTCTAGAGAAAAACCTCACCTAATCTTGAATTTTCAAGGCTATTACCTTTATAGATCCCGGTTCGGTGGAAAGAACAGTTGAGTAGTAAATAAAGAAGAATATGCCAGAAATTGAAAGAAAAATTTTTGAAGAATTTTTCTAGTCTTTATCCCTTGACAATGAAACGGTCTGAACAGTCAGACCTGCTCTGATTGTAAGACCACTCTGCCTGGGAATCGTTATCCAGATTTCTCTTTTCAAATGGAGAGAAGCACTGGATAAACATGTGAGGGATTCGTTTCGCGTCCCCGCATGGATTCGTTTCGTGTCCCAGAAGCTTCCGTAGTAACGGCACAAGAAGATCTCGGGCTAGATTAGGGTTTTCCTTCCTATTGTACGGTGGAAATTGAAGCTGTTCAAGGGCTCCTACTGCTCCGTTATCTGACCCTACACTTTAGAGTTAAGAACCGCCACTTTCCCAAGGGACGACTTCCATTAGTGCTTCTTACAAGCTGCATTTACTGACTTTCGATTGGAATCTGTTCCTGTTATCCACGAAATCCTTGTGCATGGTTTGGGCAACAACGGGAGCCTTTTTCTATTTGACACGAGCAGCCTCCTCAACTTTTAAGATATGATACGATGGTGGTCCTCCGGTGTTCAGCCATGGACCAAAGTTTGAAAAGCAGTTCCAATTTTAGTTCTCAGTCCAAAGAAGCTGCGCAGCTTTCACATTTCCTTTGCCATTCAAAAGAAAGGTTCACATAATTGAAGTCTCCGTCATCAATCCTGTAGAAGTGTACTAAATTTGTACACTTAATCTCAAAAAACTATTCGTCTTGATCTTCACTTCCGGTCTATGTGGCGTACGGTAGTCCGTCGATGACCTACCATCGATGCCGCCGACCCCTCGTTTGGAAAGGACCTGCTTTGTCGTCTGCACTCTCCTCATTTCCGTAGACTCTATTTATTTTGCCAGTCCCTCGCTTTCGACAAAACGCTTCTTTTTTCCAGCCATCAATGAGGAAGAGATCAAGGCAATCTACGACTATAGACGATCTGAAGATCAAGAGAAATTCTATTTCAAAATTGCAACCTCAATTTCCATTCAGTTGGATAAATCTCTTGGTGCTGTCACATCTGTGGTGTTTATTTGACAACTTTCCGGTTCAGAAAGGAGCTAGAAGAGGTTATAACTCATCTGCTCCTTCCAGAGAAATCAACGTAGACACCTCCGCTTTGGGCTTGGGTAAGGTCAAGGTAAGGTTCATATAAGGCAAGTGTGTACAATGGTTCAGTCATGTGTGCTAACGTCCTCCAATGCTATCAAGTAAGGCCTAAAGCTGAAGCTCTCATCAGAGGCATTTCTGTAATGATATGAAAAATCGACTCTTTAAGGGGGCGGAATTTTCCGCAATAACTCGGGCATATTTCCCGATCTGTAGCCTCACATAGTGGACGAAGATCTCTCCAGAAAGCGAAAATCTGATAATTTTAAAAATTGTATACGATCCGAGTGAACATGAAAAAGACTAGGGCTCCTTTGAAACCCGCGATCCTAAAAAATAATAGTACTATTATACATTCTGGGAGAAATTGTGCTCCGCTCTCACTACGATTCAATTCGGGACGAAAAACCGTGAAAAACCGTAAGAAACGACGAGAAACCGTAAGAAACACTCCAAAGTGGTCGAGGAGCCTAGAAGAGGAGAGAAAGGGTCATGATAAGCCATCACTTTCCAAGGCGCTGGCTTTAATCTGTTCGTTGAGTTACCACAACAGACCGCATGGCGAAAAAAGAAAATGACATCAAAAAATAGTGATAGCACCGAACTGCTTACGTTTGAGTGAAGCCAAAATTGATAGATAAGATTCAGATAGCGATGAACTACGAATATGTTGGTTGGAATGGCTACAGCTTGCAGTAAGTCGAAAAACAGCATAGCAACATCCTGAAATAAAATTACTTGAGACATACTACACAATCCTCTGCTTCAGTGCTAATGTGGAGGGGATGATACCCGACAAAAAGTCGCCGCATTAAAATAATAGTAATAACAAGTCTTAAATAGCAAAAAGCGGTTATATATAGCATCCTATGCCTATATGGTATAGTGGCAAGTAATGTACTATCTCACACGCACGGTCAGGCGCTCGAATCCTTTATCGATATTCGCCTAGGCCAACCAAGCCTTCCATCCCTCAGGGGTCGGTTAGTTGGTACCAGACGTGTCTGGGAGGACATGGTCTTGTACATCGGCTGGCCACCGCAAGTCATTGTATAGCCCACATACGCACTCATTACGCCACTACGATTCTGAATGGAAGTTGAGTGCGTGGCGCATCCCCCAGACGGGATTGATTAACTCCGAAAACCTTATACACTATCCTTTATCCCGATATCGCGGGGCATGGTAAGATTTCATCACGAGAGCCTCTCCCGATCAGGAAAGCTTGGGTATAATAACTGGCCGATAGCGCCATGAATACCTATGAGTATGAATACCTCTTTTTTCATTGTCATACCGAACTTCCCATTCGATGCAACCAGCTGACCTTTAATTACTAACTGAAGTTGAGCGGATACTAGTTAGCAAGCATAATGCCTACTGGATGATTTGACAAAGCACTTTTCATGGTCAGAACTAACAAACCGCGAACCTAGAGCACTGAAGATTACTTTCATAGATAGTAAAGAAAG
>UZAF01016207.1:10951-31546 GCA_900617895.1 Haemonchus placei
CATAGATAGTAAAGAAAGCGGAATTTCAAACGGTTCAAAATGTCCATTTTTTGACGATCGAAATGGGATACCTGAATAGCTCCTTGACGTAGTGCAGTGCTGAGATTGTAGTACTCAGAGGAATGATGCATTTGATGAAAGGACCAGAACACGCCAGCTTCTGAAAAAAAGGAGTTCGTGCATAGAGCAAGTTTTTACGGATGCTTTTCTCTTTTTCCAATCCCTATTCGAAGAGATGTCTAGTTTCGATTAATGATTTCCTGCACTAAATGCTAGCTATGGAAATGGAACCCATTCCAGTTCTCAGAGTAAGGGTCGACTCTACCCAAACCCGTCACACTTACCATGAATGGCTCTGTGACCGAGATAGTAGGCAAGATCCTGAGTGAAAAAGCAGAGGATCCATGTAGCAGCTGAGTCCTTTGGCAAATCTATGATATGTAGTCGATCGTATACCATAGGATAGAATGATGCTGACAGATAACGTCCTCCGACCCTAAATAAGAGAAAGAAGGATCAACTCGTTAGATTGAGCTAGGCAGTACTTCATTCTGCCCTTTCTTCCAACATCCAGCAATGAAAAATGAAAGAAAGGGGCCGCTAGAGAGGGAAGATGTTCTGAGTAGCCGGTCGCAGATCTAGCAAGAAACAGAATTGAAAATATGGTCGAAGGAACTGTCACGTAGAGAATGGGAAGGAGTCGGATGGTTGGCAGCAGGGTACAGTGTGACAGGTGAGACCAAAAAAAGTGGGAAGCTGCTGAAGAAAAAAAGGGAAAAAAGAATGAGGAAAGGGTGAATTCTGGAAGTAATTGGAGAGTTCTAGAGATGAAGGGCAGTACGACAAGATCGACGAAGACCTTGGAAGAATGTAGGTCGGACCTAGCTAGGACCTCAATTTTAACCCATTTTTCATAACCATCTAATTCCGAAGGCTCGAATGGGCCTCAAACACTATTCAGACGAACCAAAAAACCTACTTCATGAGAAGCGACAAAATTCCGGCATTAATTGACGTGACCGTATCATTGAATGCATATTTCTTCTCATCCAGTAACAAATACTCCAGTACGACTAACAGCAGCATCCATGTCGTAGCCTGAATTCCTTTTATCATCCTAATTGACTATTTCAGAAAGCAATATTAAAACAGTGAGGTGGGCCTTATCCGATTGTAGCTACCCCTGCCCTAGGCTTAAAAAAGAAGTACTCCCATCCAGATCCGCAATGATTTCCACGACCAACCTCGCCAACTACCGGATTGTTACCGATGTCGCCAGACTCATTAAACTTACCGGTTCCAGAAAATTCGGGATTTCTTCTACAGTTGGATAAATTGTTTCATTTGGTGTTACCAGGTAGAATAGATATCGTAGATTAAGCGGATTTAAATCCGATGACAATTTGTAAAGAAGGTTGCTCATCTGTAAAGAATTCGCATCACAATTAGGTTTATCAACTCATTCCATACGTTCGGGGAGCTTCTGATAAGAATGGCTGGCCGAAGCAGCGATGCTGCTTTCACAGTTTCACAGAAGAATTTAGTTGTCAAAGTCATGCATTTTATAGATCAATAATCGTGAATTTAATTGTCAAATTCGTGCGGAGCATAGATCAATAATCGTACAAAAAATAATAATAGAATGCCATTAGAAAGTTGTCCCAAGTTTTCAAGCTAGGCTTGCTTGAGACATAAGAATGCAAAAATTATACCACAGTCCTTCTTGAAATCTCATGTACTGTCATAGTTTTATTTTAAAATTCAAATCGAAAAAACAAAAAAAACTGCTAATTGGGCATCCTCTCTCTTGTTCAACCCTTTAGCAATGCTGATATGGCCGTACTGATGGCCCCTAAGCAAATTGAATTTTGTTACCTTGTCCTTTTCAAAGTTTAAAAAAAACAGATGACTCTAAAGATGAAAAGAGGATAACGAGCATGGCATAATCGTCGTCAGCTGTTCAATAAGTTCCCAGAACGAAAAAACAAGCCAGAGCTGTTCAAATATTGAAATTCCAATGAAAATCCGATAAAAACCACAATAACTAAAAGGCCATAAAATATTCGATCACAAACAGTCATAGAAAGTCTTTTGAAAGCGAATTTATCTTCAACAGGGTCTGTGGCATTGAATAACTCAGTGCATGTAGTTATGGCTGACGGCTAAGCGGGCTTGACAAAGCACCTCAGGTGCCTAGGATATACTTGCTAAGGCGATAACTGAGAAGGCTAGGTGATAAATCTCAAGTGCCTACACTACCTACAGACACATTGAGAGGACCTGCGAGGGAAGTTCGAGGTGACCTGGTGTTCCTTCCTTAGATATGAGAAGGTTCGCCTAGGCCGGAAAAACCACTTGGACTAAGGTTTTCGTCTGAAGCCACTCAATATCCTTAAGATCATAAACTCCACTTAAATGGTTGCTGGGCAATACCGACAAGTAGAAGATGGTCCGATTGAAGAGGTAGGCTACTACTCCCTGGGTCGAACTTATAGCAAGGTATGGGGCTCTGTGACTATGAACCTGGATTCGATCGGTAGTGGAAAGCCAGTGGAGTAAGAGTAGTTCGCAAAGGGGGAAGAGTTATGGGAATTCAAGCAATGCTAGAGGCTCTACGAATTCTGCGATTGCTGAGACCTGTAGCGACCAAGGCTTGGTGTGAAAAAGGGAGGCACTCGTGAAAACAGTGAGATAGGACAAAGAACGGCCATGATAAAACTGGAAGGCATGTTCAGGTTACGCTTATGATGACATCAACAGGTAGTGATAACGCCTAGGCCCGATTACATCATTTCAAAGGATAGTTAAGTTTGGTCACAAATATTTTTTCAAGGTTATAGAAACACCATGAAAGGTTCTACTTATGAGTATAAGCTGAGATATCGAATGGGTTGAATTGTGACTTTAAGGGAGGTAAACGAGAAATTTGAAGAAAACTACGTTCCATCATGTTCAATGTGCTTGAGGAGCTCTCTCATAAGTGTTTATAGATAAGTTACCATTTCTACCCTCCTCTCATCCCAGCTAAGTTAGTTACTTGTTACTCTCACTGCCATGCTACACCCATTCAGGAATATCAAATAGAACGTGAGAAAAGAATCAAAGTTCTTGGAAATCAGTTCTTGCAGTCGCTTAGAGGAATTAAGACTTTTTCAACAGCTGATAAGGGCTCTATGTTCACAGTTGGACTAACTTCGTAGTTACGAATTTCGAGGAGAACATAGGGCCAGTGTAAAGTGGAAATGTGAGCGACAAATGTTTACTCTGAGATCTCAAACACGACCAGGATTTGCTGAAAACACGTCCTAATCTATATCTGAGGAGATTCTATGAATATCATCAGTGCTTAAAGGATTCCAGAAGGATTGAATCTCATTGAAGTGGACCACTAGGTCAGATAGTTTTACTGCTGTGGTTCTATACAAGTCACTGCTAAAAGTTACTGGGAAGGGGTAAAATCCTGAATATTCACTCCATAATACTAAAAGAAGATAGTTAAGAAGGAAAAACAGGGAATGAAAAAAGAAAAAGAAAAGAAACGAAAAGAAAAGAAGAAAAGAAAGTAGTATAGGATCACTATGGAATAAGCTCATGTTGCAACATTGGCATAACGATTCCATCTCAAACTTACTAAGGCATAGAATATCATAAGCCACTATGGGATAGTACGAAATAAAGAAGAAGCTAGGTCAATACCTTTTTCGGATGCGCCATGCATTTGATTTCGGTTGGAAACATTTTGGTATAAACATGATGTAATTACGGGGTCTGACATAAATGGAACGCATAGGAAAGGAGAAGTAGAGGATCCTTCTGTTTGAATCGTTAGAAAACGTTTCGGGAGAATGATCACGATGGGTGGGCTGTGCTACACGGTCTAGCTGAAGGGAACACCTTATCAGACGATCATATCAGCCAATGAACACCACACTCGCCACTGCGAAATCACTAAATACGATCGAAGCAATAAATTTCAACGACTGAAAGGGTTTTGTCATCAAACCTGGTTGCGATAATCCTAACCGTTGCTCTTCCTCTAAACAAGAATGAAGTGAGGTGCTGTAACCGTTTTACAGCCAGCTTGTTTTCGTCTCATGTTGGACTCTATGAAGAACGTGATTGTCAAGATGATTTGGTAAAAAGGACTTGTTTTCGACCCACTAACTTGATGAAGTGAATTTGGCACTTTCTCAAAAATACCGGGTGCATCAAAGTTGTTCGACTACACTGTGGCGATAAGGTTCATCGAGTTTTTGACCTGATAGCTTCAAATACCATATTCTTCGTAATTTTTTTATATTTTATTAGTCATGCTCATAATCTTATTTCCTGTGTTATCCGGTTACCTTGAACATGACTAAGCCGTCTAATCATAGCTTTTTCATGACTGTTATCCCTAGGGACATTTAGGTGCCCTTGACTAAGCTTCGACTGGAATTGTCATAGCTGTTTGCATATCGAACAATTTGACGCAAGTTCTGTGCCTTTCTTGTACTTTTTTAGATAATGCGCTCCAATCTCACAGAACGCTGTAGCCGCGAGCGAACTTACGGACCGAATGATTTTGATTCACGTGGATGTGAGAAGAATAACAGCCTCGTCGAAGTCGAAGGGCTGACAGGAATCGGGAGACAGGCAGTAGGAACGGTTTTGTGCAATCGATCTGCCGCAGGCAAATGGTCGGCTGTCGCGGACCATTTGCCTCATTATAACGGTTCTATCGCACTTCATACAGCTCAATCGCTATGCGATTATTACTTTTGGCATGATTCTACTGTTAGTTCTTTTATTCCTGTGTTTCTTACTTGCTACTGCATTCTGCTACATTCCATCGCGCGCGACGTTGCTTTCGCCGCGACGCGACAATATCGTTCCTACTGCGCCACACCCACAGGAATCTCACTACAAAATTCAAGTTTGAAAAGGTGCGGTGAATTAACATTCCTTGAAATAAATAGTCTAGGAGGAAGAAATAGGGGGATTACCTTCTGCAAAATTGAATAGGTATCTAGGCCTCATACACTACCATACAAGGGAGTCATTACCATTCGGAACTCCCCAACCTCTCCCTCACTTGAAGAGACATTTAGGAAATCTTACTCCTCATATATATTCGGGATTAATTACCCGTTAGTTTTCGCCTGACATCATAGTATACGTGAACTATTCATTTCCCTTTCTAAGCATTACAACGTTGAATAGCAGTTTCGCAAAGATTCATTGTCCCGGATCAACTAAATACAGCCCGTAGGCGGTGGGTATTTTTAGAAGCTCTGATTAGGTAGTTGTTTTCAATGCGTACAGTTCACCTGCCTCTACTTTTCTTGGAGTTTCTTAAGTAAGCACAGGTGATTATGGCGATATTGGGAACACCTAATGTCCGCCGTGGCTATGTTTTGATAAACATCTATGAATAACCTCTAAAACTAGAGTTTATTACATTTTTATTATACGATATATCTCGAGTGTAGTAAATGTGGAATAGCCCCTGATTGTTTCTCTGAAAGCAATCCTGAATCGAACTTCTCCTAGAAACCGAACGTACTCTTTATCCTTTAATGATTAGCACGAGATTCTTACGACTGATGATCCTTAGAATTCATTAAAGAGGTGGAATGCACCTGAAAATGGCACAAGGCTTTTGGATTGAATTTGAAGGCATGAGACCATTACTATGAAGGTTCAAGTAAAGCGATTGAGCCACGTTGGTTTCCGAACTAGAAGCGAAGTGCGAACGATGGTGAGGAAAAATCAAATCCAAAAATGATTGGTCAATATACTTTTATTTACTCGGGCGAATTTCAGTCGAGGCTCCTGGCGACAACGTTATCGGGAGCACCCGGCTCGTCCCCGGGACTGCTGCTTAGTTGGAAGGGGATAAATGGGCGCAAATCTGAATGCTGAAATGCTTCCACAGTAACAATTTTTGGAAGCTTTTTGAGGATTGGCTCTGATAATGAGGGACTTCCAAGTGTAAACCGCATTTACCTGACTTCCCTAGCCAATTCATTTTGCAAGCTCTCAGAAGTAGGGGTAAAAGCGCACCTTAATAGGCTATCTAACAGCAAAGACCATCGACACGCATACCTATTTTCTAATTTTTATTAGCCGTTCCCTATATGCATACCATTTTCCCATTTCATGCATAGGAATATGTGCTAGAAAAGAAAATTCCAACGGAAACGTTA
This sequence comes from Haemonchus placei, assembly GCA_900617895.1. Classification (NCBI taxonomy): domain Eukaryota; kingdom Metazoa; phylum Nematoda; class Chromadorea; order Rhabditida; family Trichostrongylidae; genus Haemonchus; species Haemonchus placei. Next base: position 17,140 of record UZAF01016207.1, read on the forward strand.
AGGAAATAAGGTGCTATGGCATTTCTCGATAAAAAAAAGTGCATAAAGCATAGCATAAAGATTATTGCCATCCTAGTGGTTCAAAAGGGTAATGGATTTATGCTTCTTTACTATACCCAGTTTCTGTAGAATGAAGGTTATGTAGAATTAAGCCTGCAAGCAGACCATGAGTGAAAAGCCATGAGTTCAGATCTGCATGATCTCGAGGAGCACCTGAAGAAAAACCTTCGAAAATTCGTTATCTTGTTACGAGTTGTTATGATTTTTTCAGACAATAGAGACCATGAAGATTCGGATACTCGCCCTAGGATCGCATAGCTCATAACCGATGTCTAACCCTGGGTTTCTGGCGATCATGTTTGACCAGATCGGACAATAACACTGAACATACATTAGTCTTTTGCAAAGTTTTATACTCGATCCAGTTTCGTCAGATTGGCCACTTGTCCTCCTTGTCGTCTATCTCTTTCGCTCCAGCTCCTATTACGTCTTTTCCGGAGAACGTCCGTTGCGCGCGTCCGTCGAAAGTAGGTCACCCCGCCCACTTCGCGCGCGACGCACCCCACTGATGTCTCGAAATGACATTACAGTACCACCAAGTGACAGTGGAGCGAGTGATTCACATTTGTCCGCATAATCTTTTCTTTGAGCTGACTGCCGTGGACCAAGCGCAAATCGTATGCCACACTGGCAACTGCGATGTCCGTCAAGTATCGCTGGCTGACCCACGGCTGCGGCGTGACCTAGTTTCGACGGACGCGTGAAACAAAGCGCATCCGTCTTTTCCTAATCATTTTAACCATGATTTTTTGCCCATCGCTTTGACAGGCCAATCGAGCTCGGCGACTCATTGAGATTGCGCTGCTTCTCGACGATTCGAGTTGGACGAGTGATACAAAGCAGAGGGCATCAAGGAGCATCTTCCGCCGCCTGCGTGCAGCTGCGCAGCGGTTTTGGTTACGTGCCATTCTTTTCCCTAGCTTCCCTGGCATTGGAGCGCAGCATGGTTCGCGCGCCTTTTTCGAATAAGCATCACATGACCCCTAGCCACCCAACTGCCCGCCCCGTGTCCTTACCCAAAGCCCCTTTTCCATGAGTTGTATATGTGACGGGTGAAAATTTGTGCATTCAAATAAGGTTATGCCGTGAATTTAACATATTCTCTGCAGAAATTCTGCAGGTTTCGGAGGATGTTCTTTGATGCCTTCCACTCTGTACCGTGACTCTTCGAGTTCTCTCATGCTAACAGAGTCACTCTCTCTTTTGGTCAGTAGATTGGTACAGCATCGCACCACTGAGTGAATTGAAATTGCTTTTATTTTGATATTTGAAGTAAACAACGCAGTGTTTGTGTTTACAAATACCACACCACCTTTGCTCTAATTAGGCAGTCCTTAGAGACTATACTGATATATCATAATAAGGACGGACATCTGGATAATTAAAAACAACGCTATTTTCGAGGCACCATAGTGGCATAAGGACATCATAGAATTGGAAAAGGGTAAATTTTCATGGAAAATCCGGTAAGATAATATTTCTGACCAAAGCAGGAACGAAGCCTTTCGTAGGAGTTTTTCCTAGTCCTAAATCACGAATGTCTATAGATATCTATGAGAACGTACACAGACGATTTGCCTACCCCCTCCATCCCAAAAAATTAACCCTCGATTGATGACAGTTGCTTTTTTTTTCAGATATAGACATCGAATATAGAGATTGGAGACCTCTGGCGCTGCACAATTCCCTTTACAGCACCTACTTGATATTTGATATCTTCAACTTTGCATCCACCTTCCTGTACCCTACTGAGAGTCTCTCTTTAGAAGTGGCAGACAAACTTTAGTTGGAGATGAGCTCCATCTATGCAAATAAAAGTACAAAAGTCAAAAATGATCGGTCTATTTTGACGTCACCGTTCTTCTTTTCCTCCTTCAACAGCGAGTGACGATCAGGGCTAACGCATAGCTTGACACCATAGGAAAACCTCGTCCCTGAACCTCTCCCGCAAAGAGGATTGATAGCAAAGTATAATAGTGGGAAGTCGTTTTTCCCCTTGGCTTGTCCTGCTCTGTGGAAATTGGTGCTGGGATATTCCATTTCGTTTAATAACGTTCTGTCACCCACTTTTGAGGCAATTTTCTGAAAAAAATGATTTCAGTTGAAACTCTCCCTGAATTTACATCCAGGAAACCCAAGTCAGAGTTCAGGAAGTCTAGGAAATTACAGATGTGAAAGATATGACGGATTCTTCTCATCATCATTCGAGCGCAAATCGCGACTTCTAGAAATGAGCTTTGAAGCCAGCAGACATTTCATTGGCCATTCATGTAATCTGAATCGGAATCTCGTCATTTTCTTCTCCTTCGAATGAGAATCTAACCCTAATTACTCTCAGTTACTGAGAACACATTCCTTTTCAGCTGTTTCTTTTGAATATTTCTGAATGAAGCTTATTTCACGCCATGTAAGCAAAGTATTATCTTAAGGAATGAGAGATATCATCAGCTTTCATTGTACCTTTATGCATGGATAAGCTGATGTGCCGCTACCTTCCCCTCAGGATCAGGTGATTCAATCCCTTGAAATAGCCTGACCACTATAATAAATGAATTACTATCCATATAGTCTCCGGTTACTAGTTATTATTAAAGACAGTGGGACAGGTGTGGAGTAGTGGCCAACGGCGTACAAGAACTTCGGCATATTCCGAAATCAGATCTTGCTTGAAAAAGTCATTCATTTGTCTAGGGTAATTCGTACAAGGCATAAGTCTGGGAGGTATGAAAGCACAGTCCACGGTTATCAGAAATTGCAACTGATATCCTTACAGTATAGCCTTCTGGAGCCTTCTATTAGATCAGAAAGAGCCTGGGATGGAGCGATTTAGTAAGAGAGCAGTGTAGGCAATCAAATCTTTGACAATTGTGACGTAATTCGACATCTCATTCTACTGGCTCTCTCCCCATAATCAACTTTGATTGAGTTTCCGCATATTTCTTGGTCAACGTGACTCCAGTTGATCAAATATTCACAGTAATTATTGAATTTCAAGAAATTCTTGAGGGATTTGGTGATGGATTTCTTATATTTTATCCAATAAGGACAGGTGCAAACTGAGTCTAGACAACTTTTTTTATAGTTTCAGTCGTTTTGTGAATATTCTCCGTAGCTATGGCCAATACCTGTCGACGTCAATGAGGAAAAGTGTTGCTAAAAAAAGGCTGATGGCTTAAAAAACATCGACAGAAGTGGCTGTAGATGACAGATGCGGATTGTCCCCAAACGTCAAAAATGCAGTAACATTAGCTTTCGAGGAAAAAAATTGGCAATTTTTCAGAATATAACTGAGCTTTTTCATGCATGATTGGGCTGCAACCACACAACATCGAATCCGCTTACTAACATAGCTGTCACAATGGGTTCAGAATCACTTGGGTAGCGCTGCGACCACTCTCGGAATGAGCAGCTCTCACAACTTCATTTCTGAATAGCTAGTAGTAGAAATATTGGAGAAACCAATAACTATAGGGGACTGGTCGGTTTCTTTTGGGATTTCACTGCGTTTGATTTCGTGCATATTTGTGGTGGCATTTTAACAAAGCGGTAATCATTGCCTGGGCATTTAATTGGAATATTACAGTTTGAACGAGTATAAATGGGAAGAGCGAGCACGGTCCGTCCGCCAGCTGGAAGAAATGCTGTGTGGTCCTGACACGACCAGCTGAGTCGGCCGTGAGCGCCGTGTCGTACTTCCTGCGACGCGACTGTGGTGGCTTATTATTATCAATGCCTGACAGTGATGGCAAATGTTCTCGCCGTCATGGAAAAGCTGGTATAAATTGGGCGAACTGGGAGGGGTATGGGTTGGTTAAAGTATGGGATGACCTTGGTGAATTATTTCTTCCATACTGAGTCTAGGTAGAATCAAGCTATTTCACTGACGCTTTTTGAAGCAAATCAATGGCTGCCGAAGAGAGATGTTGCGGCATGTTCTGATACATTCATAGCCTTCCATCAGCGCTTCAGCGACATACATGGTACAGTAACCGAAAGGTGTAGTATACAAAGCTCATATAGCTCATAACCTCGTCACGTCACCCCGAACGGAAGGTATGGGGCAATCGATTGTGGTCTGATGAAGTCGCGCCGCTGACGCTGCGCACGGCCGATCACTTGACAAACGACGCCGGTCATCGGAAGCTAGGATTGGAGGGGGTGTTGAAGGATTATTGATGTAGCATCTCAATCTGGCAGGATAGCTGCCAATAATTCTGTTTCTTGCGTCAATTTCTCTGAAAGTTCGATACCAGGGTTGTTGTTCAGAGAAGTTACTTTTCGAAGCTAAAACAAAAAATCAAACAAAACAGAAACGGTCAATCTACTCATCTTGCTCGTGAATCCCTCATGAATCTTGCCATTGGAATTCCTCATGCTCACGTCCTGATCGATTTGGGGAACGTCCGATCCCATCATCGATGAAACTAGGTGACGCCGCCGCACACGTCGCGCGCGGCGCAGCTCACTGCGATCTCATGGCTGGCACGTTTGAACCGCGAAAAGGTTCCGCGGTTCAAATCATGTTCCCGCGCGCGGGCATGTGAATAAGACACGGTGCTGCAGCACTTCCTCACATTTATGGTGGAGAGTCTTCCTAAATCATCGCATTCCTGCCTCATTTTATAACTCCTCTGTTTTCTTCGCGAAATGATTCTCGACACGCCTTATTTTACTTTCACTTTTTTCTCACTCATATCTTAATGTCATCTTCTAAGTTGTATTTGAGTACCCTCGCGCGGGAAAGTAATTCAAGCTAAAGCATTGCATTGCATATCATCCGAGTGACGATCCGATGCGCCGCGACTTAGTTGCGCGGCGAATCGCGCGGCAAGTGACTATAGAATCGAAGCGCACTCCATCGATTTTGTCAGGTCGGAATGATTATTTGAACAAATTCATGTCTATTCCCCCTATCTACCCTCCAAACGAGAGACCTGCTAGGCTTACTGGATGGTTGATTTAATGTCGATAAATTCGTTTCTGTGGAAAGGAGCATTTGTGTTAAGAAGCTTGCGCAAAAGTCACGTATTTCTGAGAGCACTGTGTGTGATTTCCCGTATGTCCTTCTGCGGAAGCAAACTCTAAATCACCTTAGCTATGTAATACACTGATATTTATAATCATAGTAATCATAGCGATAAAGTATTGCTAGACACTGCGTCACTAACTTTATTTACAGTGGTTCTCAATCTAATAAACTGTAGTTATCATAAGTGGGTAAAAATGTATTCGTGAAGTAGTCATCCAGAACAGAATACTTATAGCATTATTGACAATTTATTTAGGTTTTTATGCAACTACAATATGATTTATGACGTTCTTTCATAGCTTACGTGATCAGAAGTATTTTTAGGAATCGTTTGGAACCTTCTCCCCCCACCCCTGAGGAAATGACGAAGTAGAAGTTGTTGCAGGATATCGACCCTTTCCCGCCTGCAGTGGTCCGAAACTGATTGAGCACCCTTGAGGGTACGTCGAGTACAGTTATGGTTATGATGTACTTGGCTACTCGTTGATAACACTTAGCAATCCTCGAAGTGATACTAACTAAGCGCAGCCCCCACTATGATGCAGCCCGCATACCAAGACCGCAGTCCAGGAGGTCTCCTTCTTGCGCGGCGTTTCCCTGAGGTTTCAGAAAACAGTTAAGAATTGAGAATATGTCCTTCTCATGTTGATTTGAAATAAGTCTTTCGACTTTTTCGACTTTTGTGATGAGGTAATGGCTAATTAAGTTTCGGCCGGCAACCAGTATGCCTACACTCATTGCCAATAGTAAGGAAACTTTGTGAGCTTTTCGACGACGACGTCAAGATCAGGTTCTCTTCATAGTGCAGAGAGCCATAATCAATCGGAAGGGAGGAGTCTGACAAGACGGGATGGGATTCCATCCGAATTCTCACTGCCACTCTCCTAAACCTCTTCGCCAGCCAGCCGGAATGAAAAGGCATGGAAATGAAGTCTGACGATTGACACCTCTGCTTTGCAAACAACATCGTGCTTGTGCATTAAGCCAGTATAGCTGGAAATGGCTGAATCCGACCATCGCAAGATCGGTTTACAGATATAACGAACACGATGCTCGTGGGCAACGAAACGGCCCATAAAGCTCCTTGACATCCAGCAAAACGATCATCATTTATTGTTATCGTAATGGGTATCTAGGTTGAAAAAGCGACGCGATGGGCGACTTAAGTCTAGATAGAGTGGAAGCAACTCGAAGAACGTTTCAGAAAATCGACTGAGGAGTGAAGAAGACGAACGGCATTCTGTTCGTCACCCAGTTTTCGATTCTGAAGCAAAGCATGAAGTCAAAGGGACGAAGAAATGGATACTGCCCTCTGCGTGAACTCTTTTCCTCTTTTTGCTTTCAATTGTTATCTTAGTTCAATAAGCAGAGGTGGCGTGGTAGTAATTGTCGCACTATACACGGGTTCGAATCCCGGATTGATATTAGCCCAAAATACCAAGGCTTTCTATCACTCGACGGTTGCTCCATTGGTACCAGACTCGTCTGAGAGGTGGAAGCACTGACTGTACATTGGGTGCCCGCTGCAGGTCATTGTTTAGGGCATATATGCATTCAAACTCCACTACAATTCTGAGCGGTGGTCGAATGCGGAGCGCATCACCAAATGGTGTCGATCAGCACCAAAGATTCTACACTATTTGTTTTCATTCCAATCTCAATTTTCTTTGCCACAACAGAAATGGCATACTCCAGCATTAGTAATGCTAGACCTGCCTGAAGGCTTATGTAAGCAGCTTTATAGGCCTTTCACGGAGATTATCCTGACAGTGATTAGAGTGATCTTCTCCGCCAGCGTTTGAACTGTGAGTTCCCCAAGCATTAAGGATAATTTGGGATCTACCTGCTTATGAGATCACTCTAAGGAAAGATTATAAGGACAAATTGATTCCGGTGGTTCCTGAGAATTTTTCGGAAGCTTTTTGTACAGAAGAGCCTCAACCGGCTTTCAGCTGTCCTCATCGTCTGGGTCAGCCCACACTAACTTATGACTATATCTTTGTAATAATCAGACCGAAATTAACTTTATTCCGTCGTTACAATGATTTCTACTAAATACTTATCTTTTTTGCCCCATTTGGCTTAGTTGCACTCTTTTACAGTGGCCCCTCACCCCCAATAAAAGGCAAAGTGAGCTTTCTCGCCTCGAGTAACCACAACTTGCTTGTGGCACCTATGTCTGAATTTTCGATGATGCTTTACTTTAAGTGACTCATGAGGTTGTTTTGCTTCTCGAAGCAAACAGCTTCTTTCATCTCCGACCTTGTTTCCGAGTGTACTTGTCTAGTTTAGAGCTAATAAAGCCTCGGGTTTGATTGTCACTTGATGCAATTCGAATGCAAAATGCAACGAAAAACTCGATGGCTATGTCTAGCTCAATATTTTGAGGTCTCGTAAATGAATGCCAACGTTTGGGATTAAGTCCTCCGTAAAATCGCTATTCAGAGGAAGTGGTTTAGCTATTACAGTATAGCGAATGGCTTGATGACTTCCATGTTCCGATTAGGTTTGATGGTTGTTCATGAGAATTCGATAACTTCCATCTACTATATGTCAATCGATGAACAAAAATATCCCACGAAATCAAAAATAAAATTCTAGAAAAAGTATCCTTTTCATCAGGCACATCGCCCTCCGCCCTAATCGCACTTTCTTCCTCACATAGTTCCTTTTAGCAGATTTCTCCTTAATCTCAATGATAGGGCCGCTTGCACTTAGACTGGCACCCTACCAACCTTTACCGATAGTCTTACTGGGAATTCTCTAGCTAGGCCGGTTCCGAAGTAAAAAGGAATTCAGCTGGCATGGCATTTGTCACAGCTTGATCACCGCATTAATCAAAAGAAACAGCTGTCGCAAACTCACCGCGAACTTGATTGAGCATACCAGTAAAGGAATGGAAAAGTAGAGGATGAGATGTGGGGGCACGTAAAACAAGATAGTCGACACTACTGAGGTTGGCAGCACCTCTAGAATAAACATGGGCGTTACGAATCCCCTTTTTGCCAGATTTTAAACATGGGCGTTACGAATCCCCCTTTTGCCAGATTTTTTTCCGCGAAAACGGCAATAATAGCCCATAAATGGCTTTTCCTTCGAAAATTCTCCAGGATTAGTTTCGGGGCAATTCTCAGAGTTCTCCAATGTCTCACTTAATTGCCCTCTAACGAAAAAACGAAGGGGGTGGGGAGAGAGGGGTATTGAAGTGGGCGGGCTCTCGTAGAATTGAATACGGGGAGAAGTATCCTTCACACACAAAACGACCATGGCTGGAACATCAGCAACCACCACTGTTGCCTTACTAATCGTCGCCACAGTTTTGGTAACAGTCATGGCCAGCCGTACAGACAGGTCAGTTACTGTGCTAGAAGTTTTTTTTTCTCTCCCTCTTACAATTTTCTGGAAGTTCTAGGAGGCAATCCTTGCTCGAGAACCTTCTTCGAAGTAGTGCTCTAGTTGGAATTCTGTTGCTTCAAAAGTACGAAGTATGAACGCAGAAGGGTGAACTATCATTAGCTAGGAGAATTTCCTGAGGAAGCTTCCGTCATTTTCAAAATTAGGATCATGAGAGGGGTGGACTAAAGGACTCTGAGACTCCGTAGTTTTTTACGAAACTGAAATAAAAGTAGCCCTCGCAGGCTAAATCCCAGAACTATCATTAAGTAGCTCAACGACATGTTGAGCAGTGCAATAAAGCCGGGAAGATTGGTTTACGGGATGTCCATGAGATTTTATGATGCCAGTGAAAATTCAGAACGTTTATGATATACATCGCCATTTACTCTTCCATAGCAACGTGGAAATTACCCTATTGCACTTAAACCCACAATCACCACTTTGATTCGAGATTCGATTTGTTAGGCTTTGGTGCATAGCCTGAGCCCAATCGATGTGCCACTACTGAACACAGGAACGAAGATTCAGTCCGGCATTCGGCTCTTACAGTAATCCGGCACGTGTTAACACGCAAATTTTTACCCGTCACATATACGACGCATCGAAAAAGGGCTTTAGGCAAGGACGCCAGGGGTTACTGTAAGAGCCGAGTTCCGGACTGAATTTTCGTTTTAGTCTACTGAACGCGTAGCTGTAGGGTTTGCTTAACGAGTGACCTTTTTCTCCCTTTCCCCCAACGCCTCTGCCTCTTTCCTCCCCGTCGTCCCGACAAGTCAGGTCCTACGTCACCAGTATTGAGGGAATAGGAATAGCCTTCGGTCTAAATTCAAGTCTTCAATCTGAGTCGCACGGACGGTAGGGGCAACTCCGGTTACTAGCTTACCCCTCTTATGCCCAACTTAGGTTATAGGTGCCCGAAATCAAGCCTGAACTAAAGCTTTTCTTTTTCCTTATATCGCTGCCATTATATTCGTGAGCTCAATATTGACTTACTTTTTACGACATTACCTAAACTTCTTCTTGCTGAGCGATGAACTTTATGTAGTTAGTCCTCTTGAGATAGACCTCATAGCCGTCCTTCACGGAGTGAATAGGGCGTTTTAATTAACACGTCTCAGGCGGCTCGTGGACATGGTATATGTTTACATTCACCCCAGATAAAGTAAACAGAAGTAATCACTCGTAGATATGCCCACGAGCCAAACTTAGAGCCAGAAATGCAACCCTTTTGGATCTAGATCTTAGGTAACAGTAAAGAGCGATGTTTAGCTGCGAAACTGGTAAAGATAAATGAATCCGGTTGTTGAGGTCTCTCTCAAACTACCAATGTTAGGCCTAACGAAAAATAACGGCAAATTTTCTTTTTCTTACATTTGGTTGACTAGGTCGGAAGGGTTACGGAAAAAGCTGTTCGAAATCGCCTCCTAAATTGACCCAAACCTTTTTGGCTTTCTGCAAGTCCCATATCTTCGGGGAAATAGCATCTTTTGCAACAGTGGATTGCAATTCGCAAGCGGATCTCATCCATCTCGGCTGAATTTAGAATTAAAAAAGTGAATAGGTTCGAAGTGTTTTAAATAGAACCTAATGTTAGACGACGTTTCGTAAATTCCATCCTAGCAAAGTCGATATAACAACAGTTCCCTATTTTTGGTAATTTTGAAAGTGACTGTTCTTCGAGTATGAGAAAAAAACTCGAAATTACTTGAAAGAGGTATAAAAAGGTATATTCACCAGCGATCAATCTTTAAAGGTATTGAGTTCAGGGCAAAACGTCTGGACCTGAATAAGTTTGAAGTTTTCTCTCAAAACCTCATTGGTGTATTTAGCATGATTCAGTAGTACGCCCACCCATATAAAGTGATGATATTATCAGCCCATGTCGGAAGTGAACCACCATCACCGAGTGAATGTGTTTTCTCATTTCCGTAACGGATGAGCTGGCTATTCATAGAAATGCGAAGGATAGCGGAAAGCTCTATTTCCAGCTCTTCACGACAACATCTTCACCTCCATACATGGCATCGTAGTAAACGAAGCTCTGACACATACCATATCCATAGATCGGTGTGGGACCTCAACAGTATAATAGGAAAGTTCTCCTACAGCAAATCATAGAGTTTGGTAACAGTCCCTCACGAACGAACGAACGTTCTCCTGGGGAAACTCATTCCCTCATCCAAAACTTGGTTTGTCCTTGACTCCATTACCTTCTCGTTATGTGATGGATTTCCGTAGAACAGAGATCTCATATCCGCTATGACCATGTAAATATTAAAAACATGAACATATAGGAAATCCTGTGGTGAAAAACATTCCTGAAAATTCGGAAATACGTTCAGAGATGATTTTATCATTCAAAAAATCCCACGCATAACTATAAACACCGTCTGGTCTAGAGCCTTAATTACTCGACACTTCAATAAGAATGAAAAGAAAATGAGTCGTTAGGGAAAGGGGTGTGAGTCTCTTTTAACCTTCAACTTCCTCTCAGAGGCTTGGTACGTTTCTGTTACCGAGCTACCTTCAGATTGGAACAGCTTTTCCACCCTTCCAGACAGGTCTTTAGGAAGTACTACCTAATAGATTTCCGTATGTGCACCACTTTATAAGAGGATGATTCAGTATCGACTTTTGTCCCTGATAACATCGGGAGCTTTGGTCCTCTGAGAGCATCGCGTTGTGATTAATCTGCTTGTGATCACAAGAACCACTTCAGGACATTTGTTTTCCGAGAAGTTAGTCCATTATGCAGCGAATATGAAAAAATGCCGGACCGTGCAAAAATCAAGTAAAAAGCGGAATAGGCCAAAGCTATGGGATTCAAGACTGCACGTACATACGTGACGGTTAACAAATAGACGTTGTCTTCGTGAAATATTTTGCCCAACTCCGGAAAATGAAATTTTCCCTAAAAATATAGTGGTTCAAATAAACCATTTGATTGGGATGGACCAGCCGCCCATTAGTCTTCCAGGATCTGGAGAAGACTTCTTATTGAATTTAAATGACTTTTCTGAAGCTTTTCAAACAGGCCATATTTAATGGAGAGAGTCCAAGCTACGTTGCTAATATTGAAATAAACCTTCGTCTTCAAACCTCAAGTAAAGAGTCAAGCCAAAATGGGGTTACTCCTCCTGATTCCAGGTTAATACGCTTACTGCTCATAGGACAGCGAGTTTCGAGTTTCGAACATTTTTTAGTCCACAAACAACTAGTTTTGTCAATGTGGATTGATACATATTAGTCACTCATAGTCCACCTTTCACAGCATTTTTAAAGATAGAGGTGGTACTCGAGTTTTTCTGGTGCTATTTAATGGAAATGGGTCAAAGAACGGATGTTCTGAGCGTGATGAAAAGGAAGCGAGTATGCTAATGAATAATAAGGATACGAACAAGGGATAATGGAGGACAGCAGTCTTAAGGAAAGCTTCTTTGTCAATGTTCCCGATCTCTTGTACGAGTATCCACATATACATATCCTATCAGTCACACAGCTATGCTCTTCCGTCTCTTTCCAAGCCCTACTATCGCTTCTAACCTTTGTGCTATCCTTACTTCCTTCTTAAGTTCATCCCTCTGTACAATCGAGCCATCTCATCTTACACGATTACTGGAGCTGTCTTCCACGGTATTCCTCTTTCACTTCTATAAAGTTCGCAGTGGGATCATGATATGTTGATTAGTGTAAATGACTCGATATGGATTCTGATCACTGAACCGATAATATATAATAAGGGTAAAGAGATCCTTTCGTAAGAAACTGTCCCTCCTTTGTAAATAAATCGTTTCCAACTTGAGACTAAATGCAATATTATGCAAATTGGCGACCATTGAAGGCCTCTGAACGTGCAGCTGCACTTTCGTGCGGTGCTCATAACCTTACGACTGGTTCTGCAAGATCTTCGGAGAAAGTTTTCCTTTTGAAAAGCTGTTCAATCACAAAGATGACAGCGCATTAAGTAATTTTTGATCAGAGAAAGCAAAAAGGGAGCATCGCGAACTGATTGAAAATGGTACAGGTGGATCAAGGGCAGCGTTCTCTATATAGCCCTTTGTAAGGAGCCCTTTTTTCTATCTTGAATGAGTTGAAAGGAAGTTCGTTTTGGTTGCAATGTAGTGAGCCGCTGGACAGATCGATAACGTATCCTAGATTGAAATCATGTTCTTTGCCCAGAGGGAGAATAGAAATGATCGTTTCAGTGAAAATACGTATTGTGATTGGTACACAAAAATGACAGCGATAAAGTCAGAAAGTTGTCTTCAGTGAAGTCATTTCCGACGATTTTCTATTTTCTGCTCGCACTGAGCTCTAGCAGTTTATTCTGAGAAAATTAGTGCGGAAATTGTTTCCATCCATCAGTCGTGTCTTCATCGGTCAATCCTGAATAAATAAAGAACATCGGTCCTAAAATGCCTTGGAAAAGCCCAGCGATTCCACTTGGGATTGTTCAGTTGTAAATGGTGGGAATTAGGCGGGCGGATAGTACAGAGCTGTACTAATTTGAATATTCAATTAATATATCAGAACAGCCAGTATTTTCTATGGAAGCGAGGGTGGAAGGTTTTTGTCGGAATAAATTTTATATGTTAATAATGGAACATCAATTATTCCTATATGTCCTTCTCGAGAAGTGCAGAGATATTAGAAACCCACGCAATTCAATTTAATCATTTTTTTTTGGGAAAAGTTGAAATTACCTGTGTTTTTTTCTTGAAAATAAAGGAGAAGCCGAAATTACGTGTGTTTTTTATTTCTGAAGAATTTAGATCGAGCAAGAATGGCCAATTTGTTGAAGAACACTTCTGCTTGAGCCAAGTCAGGCCCTTTTATGCTTTGAATGGTTGGAGCTGAAGAAATTTATGATTCTACCCCTTTATAATGACAGCTTACCAAGTTCCAGGGGCTGGGAATGACGTGATTATACATATTACCTGCGTAAAAAGAATAAGTCATAAGTAATGAGCGGTGCTGACAGTTGAATAGCCCCATTCGAGATTTAAAACACATTCAAACTCCGGAATTGTAATGAAGTTCGAAAGAGCATTCAAAGAAGGACGCCGGTGACCAGAAGTCCGGTGATCTCTTACTCGATAGGTGAAGGGTTTAGTGCATCGCAAGGGCAACTTGAAGAAACTCCAGAGAACAGTTCCTCTAGGGACCAGCTTTATCTGATCAACCTAGGTTGAATGTTCTGACAATAGAACAAAGGATCTGAAATAATGCCATATCGGTGGATCTACTATCTTAGTTCCTTGGTTGTTTCAATAATTTCGTGTCACTTCAGATACTCAAACAACGGGCTCTATGGTTACCTCAACAGAGAGCCATCTTCTTATAGGTGAGCATTAGTTTTTTCCCAACATTTTCTTAAATTTGGCAATATTCCTGCCAGTACAACCTTTTACCTCAGTATTTTATGGCTAAGTTTACAAATAAACAAATTTCGAAAACTAATCATAAGAGCTTATGCCAGGGAGTTTCTATGTATATCTCACCTACATCACCTGTCGCGAAGTGATCATCGATTTAGTTATACGTGTAGGACCTACGAAATCGAAAATCATTTTTTCTATATGCTACAATGTTCACTTCAAGCGGTGCAATGCGAAAACATCTTGTTTCCTTGGAATTCGCCGCGTATTTGTACTTGGCGTGGCATTGTAGTAGTGATTGTATGGGATCATGGAGTCCTCGAAGCTGTACGAAGTGAAATAATGAATGGGCTGTCAATATTGTGGCTATGTTTACTTCCTTGTTAGCTGCAGTATCACGTCTATAACAGATAGGGNTTGTTGAAGAACACTTCTGCTTGAGCCAAGTCAGGCCCCTTTATGCTTTGAATGGTTGAAGCTGAAGAAATTTATGATTTTACCCCTTCATAATGACAGCTTACCAAGTTCCAGGGGCTGGGAATGA
>UZAF01016207.1:32588-57121 GCA_900617895.1 Haemonchus placei
CTGAACAATCTGTTCTATTCTATTTTCTCCCATACTCCAGTTTCTCAATTTCAGTTTCAAAAAACCGTATGGAATTAATATCTTAGGTTCAATCGGTTTCGGAAGCATAGGAAAAAAGAGGTTGTCTACTGGTGATGGTTAAACATTAGATTCAAAACGACTTTACATTTAGTTTACTAGGTTCTGTACCTAGTCAGAGCCCTTCCTGAACTTGAGTGGAATCTGAGAGTGACTGAAAAGTTCAGCCCTTACAACCTTTAGTGACTGAAAAGTTCAGCCCTTACAACCTTTGACTTCATTTTCGAGGGCTTTGTCCTCATTTTCGAGTCGTCCTTGATGGAAAGTGAAGCTGTAAGTGCAGCGGACCCTTTCAGAATGAAAAGGCAGTTACTAAGGACTCTCCATGGTGAAAAGCATACTCAAAGCAATCAAAAGCATTTAGTACAAACAAACCCAATTTCATCAACTAAAGAGGAATGTCCCATGCCCAGATTGAAGAGAGCTCCACTCCCACTTGAGAAGGAAATTTAAATCATGCCAAGTAATGGATCTAAGAAAAGTTGCAACTTATGTAAAATCAATAAATTATCATGATTAGTCGTAAGCAGAGGATTTTCCGCCCCATTGGGGAGATCCGCAGTTGCACTTCTCATTGATGACCTTTTTTCTCGGTAGGGGGAGGGGCGCCTTCACGACTACTTCGAAGGGGTCCAAACTATTTGAAACGATTAGCTTCTTTCGTACTTTGGGTAATTACTGTACTCACTGATAGATTATCAATGGGTTTTCAGGAGGTTTCCGGTCGGTCTATATTACTCGCTGATGGGTGAGGACCTGACGAACCCGCACAAGTATGTGTTTTTTCCATTTCCATCGACTACATTTTCATCGATTTTACTTTTATCCAAGTAATAATTGCCACGAATTGTACATAATTGAGGAGAACAGAACTTTCAGAAGACCAGATTACGACGATGTCGATGTTTATTAACCTGGATCTGTTGTTTGGGTAAGTTGACACTAGCATATTCAATTGTTTGTAAAGTGGAAGAGAGCATGAAGGCTCTTTAGTCACTATGCCCGGCAGCCTTCCCAGTGATGGCTGTTATAGCAAACCATTCCTTTTGAAGAATAGTTCCATGCTATTTTACCTGAAAAAGGTTTTTCAGAGAGGTGACTAGTGTAAAAATCGATAATCGATGAGTTCTACGCAGCTGTGGTGATCGATGCTGCCTTGTGAATAGATACGTGTGTCAGACCATTTTTGGGAATAAAGAGTTTCGTTGAAATGGTTGGGAAAGGCAGGTATTCGACAGTGATATCGCTTCTGGAGTCGCTATTTTAAGGCAAATGTATTACACTACAGACAGTTCCCCTTTTCTAGCTTCCGTTCTCCACTGTGCTTTGTTGCAAGTGGCACACACACGCATGGTCCGGGGATCGAATCCCGCATCAATATTCGGCCAAGCCAACAAAGATTACCATCGCTCCGGAACGACAACTGATAACAGACCCTTCTAGGTGGATGAAAAGCACTGATTTGATCATCAGTTGGCCACCCTAAGTCGTTGTATAAGCCGTGCATGCATTCAAACCGCCTCTACGACTCTGAATGGAAGTCGGATGAAAGAAATCATCCTAAAAAGGGAGAGTAGTGCCGAAGGATTTATACTCCAATCCTCTGCACTCCTTTCACAATGGATATGCCCCAACTGTCCTCTCTCAAAGCAATGTGATTCATAGAAGCTAACGTTCGAATTCACTCTATAAAGAGCACTAACTGAAAAGGATTTTTTGAGTGGCCAAGGGCGGCTGAGAGTGGATAGTGGCAGATAGTACCTATACGAATATTTTTTCCAGATTTATTCAGTTTTTCGTTTTTTGAAGACAATGCTAATCCTCCTCAAAAGTAGTCTAACAACAAAGAAAGCGAATAATAAAGTGACAACGAATTGAGCCAACAAATATGCGATGATGTCTAAACAATGATATTGTAAGAACGATAAATCTCTTGCACGCATCATCAGATGATCCATTTGACCCTCTTCGGCCACAAGCTTCACCCAATACAGTAGATCAGCCCGTGCAGCAGCTACGCGTCCTTCAAGAGATCGTGCTACGGTAGCAGCCTTGCGTGCGTAGGTGCTGGAACATTAACCATTTGACCAGACAAATAGTTACCATCAAAATTATCAGCACAATATTATCAATTACCATCAATTATCACTCAATGGTAACTATGCAGTTCATGCTGTTATTGGGTTAGGGTTCATGATCTAATCACAGAGTGAGTAAAACAAAGGGATGATTACGGTAGTGTAGTGGAAAGCATGATACTAAAAGAGCATTCGAGAATTTTGAGCTCGGTCCTAAAACGAACAGCATGTCTAAACATAGCTGTCTTCCAGCACTTGAGATAATGATACAACAATGTTGCAACTAAATGCTACTAAGCAATAGTGAAGCCTTTTAACAGTGGTCAAATGCATGGCGCATCTCAATAAGCTTGGATTCTCTGTCAATACTAAACCCACATAGAGTATCTACAAGGAAAGCAAAACCACTCACGCATTTGGTGAAAGCACTTTGCGAATCGCTGCTGTCAAAGTGTCCTTGTTGAGATCTCTTTTGTCTATCATCACAGCTGTTCCTCTTCGTTCCATGTTTTTTGCATTGAGATACTGGTCTCCGAAAAGCGGTACCACCACCATTGGCTTGCCAGAGAACGTTGCCTCCAGAATAGAGTTCATTCCAGCGTGGGTGATGAAAGCGGATAACCGCTTATCTCCTGGAATGCTAGATATTTATTTATCGAGTTCCAACGTAAGGGTATCATTGATGACCCCCATAGGACCACTTTCGGCGATAAGCCTTACCTACTACAAATTTTCGACACAAATATTGCGATGGAGGCTCAACTTCTTGAACTGAACGGCCCAGATTTCTAACAATTACTCTACTCGGCCCACTTCAGTTTTCGACTCCTGGAGCCCTTTAATTTGACTGTTCTCGCCTTCAAAGGAAAATTCAAATTGGTCTTGATATCCGATTTTGGTGGCGAGAACTTTAGACGATGACCTTCAGGGATTCCAGCCCCCTACAGTCTACCGATCACCTCAGATAACGCCTTTCGGGAAGAGTGTTTGTGAGCGTTAACCTACCTAACAGATCCGATTGTGGTATCCACTTCATAGTGTGGATGTTCGTATGATTCTTGAACAGGTGGATATCACTATCATCTTCGTATTTCCAAATGAACGTCGTATTGGGGAACGTGGAGAATGCGCTAATTATATCTGAAAAACACAAAGCGATAGAATATAATGAGTAATTTATGACTAGTTTGTTCGCTTTTTTGCCACGCAAACGGCTGCAAGGCTCGTAAAAAGCTCTCCAAGAAGTTGATTACCTTTCTTGAGTATTAGTGGCAGATCCTTTGACTGAGAAATAGTACCGAAGGAGAGGAAGACGTTCGTGCTCCGCTCATTGAGAATAGCATCCAATCTCTAAATTTCATTTTAATTGTGGCTGATGTAGTAGTATGGTCGTCTAGGGCTTTTGGGAGGAAGTGCCCAACAGCGACATATCTAGGTGAAGCAGGATAGGAAAAAAAAAGTTGCCGGTAGCGGAACCCAATGCGTTACGTCACGTAGGCCATAGAAATTGTCCGGATGGGATTAAGAAAAACGGAATGGGACTGATTACCGCAGTACTGCAACGCCTAGAAGGACGGACTAAGCAGACGAATCTCTAAGACGTCCTGTGGTAGCTTAGGCTATCAGCTGGGGTCTCCCCTTTATAGGGATTCCAGGTCCCATCCACCCAGAGATGCTTTCATTTTGCGAATACGGCTATATACAGGTATAACAGAAATCCTACCACTGAGATCATGCTCTGGAAGAGAACTTTACCTTATTTACTTGGCTGAGTGGCTTAGGTGGATGAATTGCTATTCCACCAATATACCGAACGATGTTTGCCGTTGGCCGAGGCGTTTCTGTGTATTCGTTGATATTTAGCAATACGACTCCAACTTGCCTCTGTAAGCAACAAGTAAACACATTCACGTATTCTTTTTCACAATATACCTCATACCTTAAGAAGTTCACGAAAAGTAGGGAACCCAGGATAAATTTCATTGAAATGCAACCAGAGTTGCCGTTCCCAGATCCGGTACCGGATGTCCAATTCAAATTCGTAAATGAAATTGTTCAACCGTTCCCAAAACGTCATACTGTCACTGTATGTCGAGAATGCTCCTGGAAGAGAACTTGACAGTTATATGGCTATGAAGGTCTAGACAAGGGACAAGAGGTTAACACAAACAAGCATCTTTAAGGAGCCCTTGAGCTCAAGCAGTAAGACTGAGAAGCCCAGAGGTTTGAAGTAGGTGGGTAGTCCTACTGGTTATTGGTAACGTTGCCCATCTGGAAACCGGGAAAGGGCAGAACATTCTCCCGTTCTCAGAACAATGATACTCCTTTTCTACTGGCCCTACTGGTCTACAGTCACAATTAAGGGATTCCACTGTAGGGGGTACTTTATGGCATCAGTATATTATGTGGAAATCCATCCGACTCGGTAATGTACAAAAGCCTACCTGGTACGAAACTAGGATTAGCTGGAACTCCGGTAATTTCAGGTACATATAGCGATACTCCAAAGGCAGAGAGGGCAACTGTTTTCTTGACACCGATCAGCTTAACGACCAGTTATATTCGAGTTTCAGTGGTGTCGATGAAACAGTTCTTCTCACCTACCTCAAAAATAGCTACAGAAAATGGCTCATAGAGCTCATGTAAAGCCACATCAAATCGAGAGTTCCGCAGTCTGCCTAGAAACTCTTCATCTTCGAGAATTCCTGGAATAAAAAGCTTAGAGAAGTGTCATCAGAGCATGTGGCCCAGAAGCGCACGCCACTTATTTCACAAACATAAGCCTGATTCCTTTCTGAAATCCAAACTTTGGGTGATCCCTCAATGAAAATGCCCTCTGGAAGAGTTGAAGTAGCTAACATCCTAGAGGAAAAGGCTGTAGGTGGCACTCAAAATTTCCGCCTACAAAATCAATAGGAATGGAACTTCTTTATGGTGTCCGACAGCTTTCTATAAAATGCATACCTCGGTAGATATTTTTTAGCAACTCCACAAACAGTGCCATATCTTGTGTAGTACATGAACGACCTTCTAATGTTTCGGCATCCCAGAGTGATGTACCCTTGATACTGTAAATAATAAATAAATATACCTTCTTAGGAGAAATCAAGCAGTCAGATTCACCTCAGCTTTGAGAAGTCGTCCTCCTCATTCTTCCTCATATATTTTGAGTGATAAGACAAATGCAACACTGCCGGATTGTGCGTATGGGCACGAACATCGAGATCCAACACTGGCGAAACAATTGTCTACAAAAACTTTATCTGATTTGTAGGTTTTCCTCCAAAGTCACTTTGCATTCACCGCTGCGCGTACACTCGCCCCATTCTCAGCA
Source organism: Haemonchus placei (assembly GCA_900617895.1). Taxonomy (NCBI): domain Eukaryota; kingdom Metazoa; phylum Nematoda; class Chromadorea; order Rhabditida; family Trichostrongylidae; genus Haemonchus; species Haemonchus placei. Next base: position 38,079 of record UZAF01016207.1, read on the forward strand.
GATACAGCACCTCGGCTTTTATCAAAATTTCTTCCAAAAAACATTGTTTTAGAGCAAAAGTTGAGCTGGAGATGAGGAATATTTCTCCATGAAACGCTCTATTGCATGAATATTCCTAGGGTCCTCAGTGGGACGTACTTTTGATTTGGGTAAACTCAAATGGATATGTTCGAATAGGTCTCAAAACGTCCCAGTGAATGCTTAAACTGAGATTGACTCGATATAGTTTCGCCCTTTCGACAAATTCAGTGACATAAAAACCGCCCTGGGAAAAAGTGGGGAGGAATTGATTCCAAAAAGTGTGCCCGTTGGATCAGGCGCCTTCAAGTTAGTAGATGGGTAGAAGAAAAAGAACCAACCACGTTATGTCCATCATCAGCAAGAATATCAGCGATGTTACCCAGAAAGCGTACGTGACTCTGGCCTACAGTCGGGCTCCAAATTAGAACGTTGAGACTGGAAATAAATGGAACCGATACGAGTACTAGCGCTAGGAGTAACATACCTGAACATAAATTGATTTGCCAAAAACAAGATGAAAACTTTGATTGATACGATAAGACGTAAACAAAAAACGAATAGTACGGAGTCAGTAGTTATTTACACAAAAAGGATGATAAACGCGAGCATTCCAAAGCCGTTTCAAATCAGAGTGGCCAGAGTACTAAACGGATGATGAGTAGAGAATTGAAAAGTGGTCTTTTGCGCTTCATCTGGATTCAGCCTGCTTCCTGCCAGGCCCACAAAGAGGCTGAAAGTCATCACACAACATTATGGCCTGCAGTATATATGGTCTAATAATGGCATTATTCCTGGGACGGTGTCGCTTGGACTTATTTTGTTCGTTTTGCCACCAAGGATTGATAGTGACTACTAGCACATCAAGCATGGTACCATCTCTGTACTGACCTTTCAATAGTATTCGACATGATAGGGGCAAACGACAGCTCAAATCTCCCTTCCGATTCCTCTGAATCGACCAACTATCGGCCATCTTAAGGCATTCTGATTTTCTGTTTCCCCTACGACTACCTACTCCAGTCTCGACTGCTATTTAAGTTTGCCCGACCGATTTGCAGGTCCTAAGAGAAGGATCCACTGTTCTTTAAGCGGCGTTTACCCACCAAGTACTGAACGCTGGTTGGGAAGGTGAAAAAAAAATGCAGCCTTATCTCGTTTCTGTTAAATACATACATTGCTTTCTGGTGGGTTTATAGGTGAGCCTAGGAGTAAATTTGGGAGAAAGCAAGTGAGATAGAGCCAGATAGCGGTGTTTCATAGTCGCTGATAACACCAAATAAGTCATTCCCTTTTTAGGTGAAGGTTTTATAGGTTCCGTGGGTGATTTCATGCTATTGCGCAACTAGTCAAAGGCGGTCCGAAAAACCGGTTCTACCGTAAGGGGCTTGAGAAGTTCAAAGATTGACCAAGAGTCCATTACAGTCAAGTCGAGCTTGATTTCGACAATACGTGGAAAGTTTTGGGTGGAGCTGAATAATTTATCTCATTGCTCAGTCATAGCAGGCAACAAATGATCAGTTATCACCTGAAGAAGTGGGTTACCCACACATCTTTCCCATGACATCTGCCCATTTGGCTTATCGATGCTATCAACTATGCCCGGTCGTTTTCTATATCGTTCAGAGCGCTCTTGAAGAGGAGCGGCCTTTGTTGAGAAATTGCTGACGTCAGATAAAAAAAGCGACAGTTGGTCTTATCTCCATGTCACCACCTCCAGAACAAGGAAGTTCAAAAAATTGCGAATCACTCGACTGTTAGAGCACACTTAGTAAATACTACGATACATCTTTCTTGGTTTGAATTTTCGTCTTCAAAGATGAGTAGGTAACCCACTTTCAGCATAATTGGGTGGTAGCTAATCTTTCGGAGGCCAAACGATTCTCAACGAGAAAGGTACTGAATCTGTTCATCAGAGAAGGAACGTTGTTGCAAAATTTCTGACTATAGACAAGTGCTGCATCTATGAAACCATCTTTCAAGAGTTGGAGAGAAGGGCTTCTTATAAAAGCTAAATAGGAAATCAGCACTCAGGAAACTGGTATCAAGGAATTCGGGTCGAACCCAGCGAAGATTCGTTTACCATTCCTTTTCCTTCGCATCCATCCATAATCCTATATCAAGAAAGATAGGAAACGGATCCTATTATTAATTTTTATTCAATTTTTCGCTTTGTAAATAACCTTGCGATCCTTGTTAGGAGGATTCTTGCAGTAAAATATATTAAATATGATGCCATCACAAACTGAGCCAGTAAAAATGCGATTATGTCAAGGCAATGGTATTGTATGAACGATAGGTCTCTTGCCCGTAGTAGCAGATGATCCATTTGGCCCTCTTCGGCTACCAGTTTGACCCAGCGAGACAGCTCTTCACGTGCAGCTGCCGCTCGCCCATGTAGCTGTTGGGCAACCACGGCGGCTTTACGAGCATAGCTTCTGGAACATAAATAACTTTATTATTGACTAAAAGTCTCAGATGGGTTAGTGTAGCTGCTAAAAAAAAAAGATTCTATTTGAGTCTAATAGGCTCCTCCTGGGTGCAGTCCATTCTGTTGGGAAGGCCTGTTCACCTTAGCAAAATAAAAAAAGTCACTCACGATCCAGGCGACAACGCTTCACGAATAGCTGCTATTAGGGTATCCTTGGTGAGTTTGTTCCTTTCGATCACGATAGCCAATCCTCTTCTTCGTAGATTTTTTGCATTAAGGAATTGGTCTCCAAAGAGCGGTATGGCCACCATAGGTTTGCCAGCGAACGTCGCCTCAATGATGGAATTCATCCCTGCATGAGTGATGAAAAGGGAAAGCCGTTCATCAGCTAAAAGTACATCATTTTAGTCACAATCTCCACTTCCCTACCTCCTTCACATCCTATCCCCTCCCCTCTCCCACGATCCTTCCCCCAGCGCGGATAAAGGGAATAGGCGATTAGAAGAGAATTGTGTGATCACTCACCTAACAAATCGTTTTGCGGTACCCATTTCATTCTACGTATGTTGGGATGAGCTCCAAATAACTCTGTCTCGCTTTCGTCCTCATATTTCCATATAAATGTTGTGTTCGGGAAACTAGCAAAAGCCTCTACTATGCCTGAATGATAAAGAAATCAAAGGCTTCCGAGCTCCCAAACTCTACTGTCTAAAGAAGTTCAAAAGTGAAAAGATAAGCTTGACGAAATAGACTGGAGCATGACCAACCTTTCTTCAACCAAAGGGGCATATTCTTCGCCTGAGTGAAAGTACCAAATGAGAACAGAACGTTTGAGTTTCGCTTATCCAGCAAAGTGTTAAGCTCCTGAAAGGAGCACAAATAGGTTTCAACGGTGATAGAGAAGCAGAAGCATGGCGCTGAGGGAAAGGTTCAGCACGAATTTCATCCATTAACAGATCTTTACGTAACCTCCCCGGTCGACCAACTTCCCCTCTTTTGCTTGTTTCCTGAGGTTTCCAAACCATTCAACGACGTAAGAAAACCCTTCCAGACGTAACAACGACCTCATGGTTTCCGCTACATGCGTTTTACCTCAGTACTTAATGATATGTCAAACACTTGTAAAGTTCTAGCGGTACCTTGTCTAACGGCTTTGGTTCAGGTATGGATATTCCTGCAATATATCGAACAATATTAGCTGTGGGACGGGGTGACTCAATGAATTCGTTGACATTTAGAAGAACAACTCCGACCTTTTGCTGTAATCAGAAAAATGTTTACAATTAACCTGCCAATCTATCATCTTCCAGGCTCAATTGTTCACCTTTAGCAACTCTTTGAAATCCGGGAAACCCGGATAGACGGCATTGAAATAGGACCAAACTTTTTGTTCCCAAATAAAGGAACGATAGCTCAACTCGATTTCAAGTTTGAAGTTATCCAAACGTTCCCAGAATGTCATTTCATCGCCATATGTCGTGTATGCGCCTATAACGACCTTTTTCACTTTCAACGTAGCGTTTCGGAGTGACACAGGGTGGGAGCCTACTCTTCGTCATACCCTTATTTGGGAAAAACCACAACTTACCTGGAATATAGCTTGGATTCGTGGGAACTCCTGTGACTTCTCGGACATACGGTGTTATTCCTATAGCAGACACAGCTACAGTTTTCTTCACACCAATCAGCTTAAATAGAGACAACTTAGGAAACTACTAAAGGCAGTGTCCACTCTGAGAGTAACCGTCAATATAGTAGTCAAAACAGCTCCGATCCTACCACCAGATTCCATCTCTTTAGAAAGTATTCACTACTAAATCAAAGGGATTCCCTAGTGATGCGTAGAAAACCCCTACCCTCAACGTTGACACCGCCTTTGAGAGAACTTTTATGGACTCAGTAGCAATGTCTTACCTCGAAAACACCAACTTGATATGGATCATAAATCTCATGCACAGCAATGTCGAATTTGCAATCACGAAGTCTGGCCAAGAAGTCCTTGTCTTCGGCCAATCCTTGAAACCATACTTATTTCCAGAGCATGAAAAATATTGAAAACAAAGTGCCACTGGGATTGAGATTGAGTAGGAAAGAACAAGAAAATGGAATATAGGGGGATGCAGGAGGGAAGTCAAATGGATGATTGACGAGTAGGTGATTCGGCACACGTGAGGTACTTTTTCATTAGCGACGTTTGAAACTGGACGACTTAAGGGCTGTGAAGTTCGTTTTCTCAGGGAAATTGCCTCAATGGCAGAGCCCCACCCGAGGGCGACGACTATCTTTACAGAGAAAAGTGCAAAATTCACGGGGAAAGAAAGCAATCCTTAGTAAAGCGAACCTCGATACATATTTTGTGTGTTCTTGACAAATCCCTCAAAATCGCTCCTACTGAGCGAAAATCCCTGCTCCACTGGTGATTCCCAGAAGGAAGATGTCTTGATCCTGGAATTCTTGAGTAGCTTCAGTATTCCACCAAAGTTTCGGAAACAAATAATCAGTCTAACTCCATTTTTGAGTAGTCTTCAGCTTGATCCATATATTTGGATTCGTAGGGTATTTGTGAAATCGCATATTTGTGTCCAATCATATCGACGCGAGGATCAACGATCGGGGAGATGATGGTCTGAAGGAAGAGCTATTTAAGCAGAATGCCATGAAATTGTAAAGAAAACGCTCTCAGGGTCTCTCAAGGTTGACTACCAAATGACCACAACAATGGAGGTATCTCCAAATATTTTTCGGAGGTGACAATAAAAGATGATAAGTGCATCCCTCACGCACAGAGTTCCGTTTTTACGGAATTTCTGTATTAGTCCATCCAATCATCAAAGATCGCAACCTTCAACTGTCATATCAAATAACTCAGATCTATTACGAAAAACCAGAAAACTGTGGTTTGTAGTTTGTGGTTTGTTAGCCGCAGAGGCAATCACTGGCGCTGTGTTGGCCGAAAAACCGTTTTCCCTTCAGTCACATTTCTATCTCTGTCTTTCCCGACAGTATCCAACATTTACAGCAGAAGCAACATCCATGGGGCAGCCTACTGATGCACTACCTATAGCCATCGCCATATTTGCAATTATTGTACTCCCCTTCTACTCCTGTTCACCACAGCAGGGTCAGAAACATGGAGAAATTGGAACAAATACAGTAAAAAAAACGAACCACATTGTGGCCATCTTGGTGCAGAATGTCAGCTATGGATCCTAGAAAACGAACATGACTGTAGCCAATAGTTGGATTCCATACTAGAACGTTGGCACAGTAGGCACACGTAGTTATATAGCACAGTAATAATATATTATACATCCCTGAAAGACTGAATTAGAAAGGTACAAAATGGAGTTATCGGCGTTCTTAAAGGCACAGTTCACGAAAACACTCTAAGATTTCCCATTAGAATGAATTGAAGGCCCCCTCTTAAACCATATCTGACGCTATTAGATTCGAAAACGGCCTAGTTAGGGCGTTGTAAAGTCTCAAAAAATTTCTTCTGTGTACCCTCGGACGAGTTTCACTGGCACTGTAGAGGCTGCACCATTCTTAAGAAACGTAAGAAGCTCAAATAACTTGTCATGACCAACAGCGACAGTGAAAGACAGTCCTGTACAGTTCTCGCTTGATATAGTCAGCTCTTTGCACAATTGCAACAACTGAAATCTCGTCCGAAACCCCTTCTATGTTATTTCCGTCATAGAAATCTCGTCCAATCCCTATTTTCCCTACTTTACTACTTACTTGGCCTTATTTTTCTCGAACTCGATGAATTTTATTACTTTCTCCGCTACCGTTGTGGCTTACCCCACCAGAATCAGCCGAGAAATCAACCTCTGTGATTTCACTAGCGTTGTCGTCCCACTCTAATTCGTGAACAATAAGGGGCCAATGAGACATCAGCGACGGTCGCGAGATAAGAATTAGGCGGTGATCTCAAGGCATACAAAAGAGAATAAATGGCAGAAGTTCGCTCGTTATGGCAATGCACTCATTTCGCTTGTTCATGTTAAAGTATCTGCCGTGGATGTGCAGCTCTTCCAATATAATTCTGGCACCGATCTTTCTTGGCTGGGATCTTCTAGTGTTCGAGTTCCTGGCCTAGCGCGTTCGGGCGCTTGTCGGGTAAGCCGCTGATCAGTAGCTTCGACCTTCTCCCAGGTCCTTGATGACCACAAGTTGTTCGAAAAGCCGACCCAATAATGCGTTTTCATCATAACAAACCTGTACGGCAAAACAGTGTAAAAGCATAACTGGGAATATAAAAATTTCACAGTCCCCTAATCTCTGCGGATTTTATACGGTTCTTCATTAACACGGAAAAAAAGATGAAAGGAGGAAATCAAGAATAGGTCAGCAGAAGGACAACTTTGCTTCCATTAGATGATGAGACAAATTTCTTTAAATATGGTCCTGGTTAAACTGGTTTTTGTGTTAGTCTTCGTTTAGTAGGAAATGACTACTAATCATATCAACACTGATTGAATCGATGTAATACTTGTTGACAAGGAAAGCAATGCCTATGAAGGGTTTATCGCTCGCACCGGAAAATTATGTCAATGCACGTACAAGATGAAGTACAAGGACGTCTGNGATGATGAGACAAATTTCTTTAAATATGGTCCTGGTTAAACTGGTTTTTGTGTTAGTCTTCGTTTAGTACGGAAATGGAGCGCGACTACTAATCATATCAACACTGATTGAATCGATGTAATACTTGTTGACAAGGTAAGCAATGCCTATGAAGGGTTTATCGCTCGCACCGGAAAATTATGTCAATGCACGTACAAGATGAAGTACAAGGACGTCTGACGACGATTAGCCCCATTTCGGAATGCGCCATGCATTCTTCTTCTATTCAAAGTGGTGGGTTGTGTTAATTGTATAGCTGCATATCTGGCCCACAGAACTGACTGCTAAAGGTGTTCAGGCTAAGGGGCCGCATATTCTCATATGAAATATGAACTTGCTTGTATCAGGCAAGTCGTGATCTTTACCCACCCCAGCCTTATCCTTAACCAGCATCGATAAAATCGTTGCAAGCTTACAGTTACTTAGTACTTTGACTAAGGATAAGCGATGAAACTGCCTGGCTCTTGTTTAAGGTTGAAAGGGACGATTCCCAAATGGATCTCATGGCGTTAAATAGTTTTTTCAGGAAAGGGGAACTAAAGAAAATAGAAATTGACTTTTTAAGTATGTTCTCATCCAATATGAATTTTCGGTCCATCAGACTTAATCTTCCGACTCCTACAAAACTGCTGAACAACTCCTATCCAAAACCTATCTGAAAACAATGAATGCACTGCAGGAAATTCAAAAAAAAATCCCAAATTCGGCAATGTATAGTAAAAAAATTTGCTCGAAAAATGCAAAGATAGACAGACTGACCAGATCTAACGTAGTTGAGGCAGGGTATGCATCTGTGCTGTTTTGCTTCACACGATAAGGCTCCGTAGCCTTTACGTATGGTTGCGTAATTCAGTGCAACTGGAAAACGTCAGCCGTCTCCTGTTCTTATCGGTGGAGAGAGAGTCCACTTTTCGCTTCTTCCCTCCTTGAGAGAGAATCTTCTTTCTCAAAAAAGATGCGAAGAATATCAGTAAGACTGGAGTCAAATTAGAATTGCACGATGATCAAGCCATACAGTTGGAATTCCGTTGGAAACACTCCATGGAAAACGTTCTATTTGGTACTGATCCCTTTATTTACAATTTTTATTCAATTTTTTTCTTCTGAAAAGCCAAATTGATTCGTTTTGATAGATATCTCATAACCAAGAACACCACACATAAGGCGACCACAATTTGTGCTAAAAAGTAGCCAATGATGTCTAGGCAGTAATACTGTATGAATGAGAGATCCCTCGCTTTCATCATAAGGTGTTCCATTTGGCCTTCTTCTGCCACCAATTCAACCCATCGCGTTACTTCGGCACGGGCAGCAGTAGGTAATCCTCGAAGATAGCGGGCTACTGTAGACGCTTTGTGTGTATACTTTCTGAAATACTGTAAAGTCAGTGAATGTAAAAGTCAAGACAAGTTAGAAAGAACAATAAAAATATCCTAATGACAATATCTCGTATTCTATCTGTAAGCTGGAAGGACCTCCAGAATTCAAGTACCACCTACCCCAATACGCCGGTTCTACAACCCGCGATCCATACTTTGAAAGCCCACAAGTTATATAGTTATTTTGCCCAAAAATAGCTTTTTATCAGAAATGAAAAACCACCCACGCATTTGGTGATAGCACTTCACGAAGAGCTGCTATCAGTGTGTCCTTGTTCAGATTGTTCCTCTCAATCAGTACTGCCAATCCAATTCGTCTCAGATTCTTGGCATTAATGAATTGATCGGCGAAAAGCGGGATAGTAATCATTGGTTTTCCAAAATATGTTGCTTCGGTAATGGAGTTTAAGCCAGCATGCGTAACGAACAGAGATAACCTTTTATCGCCTGAAAAATCCATTATGGTCATTCTCTCCTAGTTCTCCTTCTAGTTTGTTCGGTCCCCCATAGATGGTGGCAGTCTTTGGCTGAGTAAGAGCGGATGAGTGGATGACACTTAACAAGATGGTAAACCCTGCTCACCCAGCAGATCGACCTGCGGCACCCACTTCATCACATGAACGTTAGGATAGGGCTCGAACAGTTCCAGGTCATCCTTGCCATCATATTTGAATATGAATGTTGTGTTAGGGAAAGCTGCGAAAGCGTTCAGTATATCTGAAATCAGTACTTACCATTTGATTCACTCTGTGAGGGCCATTTGCAGAAGAAAAAAATGTGAACAAATTCTGAATACCTTTCTTCAAACGCAATGGCATGGTGCTTGATTTGGCGAGAGATCCCATTGAGAATAAAACGCTGGTGCTTCGTTTATCAAGAATAGCACTGAGCTCCTGGATCGTACCTTTACTGATTTTTACGGTCTCAATGAAGCCATGTGGAAGTCAGTAGATTCACCTGATTCAAAGGCTTGGGCTCAGGAATCGCCATTCCACCGATGTATCGAACAATATTCCCTTTAGGACGAGGTGTCTCAGTGAATTCGTTCGCATTGACCAGTATAACACCGATTTTTTGCTACAACTACGAGTTCGTTCTTTTGTATTCCTATATTCGACATTGAGAACCAATCATTCGAGCTTACACTCACTTTAAGCAGTTTTCGTAAATCAGGGAAGCCAGGAGAGGCTTGGTTGAACAGCTGCCTCAACTTTTCTTCCCATTGGAGAAATCGGTAATTCAATTCGATTTCACATTTGAAGTTGTCCAGTCGTTCCCAAAATGTCATCTCATCGTTGTAAGTTGTAAAGATTCCTTAAAAACTACTGTACTGCTGACAAACAAGGTGAAAAGCTCTCCAACTCTTGAGACTGTTCCATGCCCACGATTACCTTCCGAAAACTAGTAGAAATCTAATGTAGATATTTGGCCTTGCAAGGTCTAGTTGATGGTCAGTCTAGGGTCAGTCTCTGCCTTTCCATTTTATCCCTCGAATCAACCGTGATCCAATCGGGGAATTCGGACTGCATGGGATCTCACTTATACTAGCCTAAGCTTGAAGTGGAACCCATAAAAGAGATTAAAGAGCCAATGAGAAGTGAAAAATCCACCAGTAAGTAGTTACAAAACCCATCAAGTGTCACTCAAGCCATAGTTTGTAATCAGAGCAATAAGACGAGCAACAATTATCATGCCTCCTAAGATGCGCCATACATACGTCATTCAACCAAATTTGTTGAACTGTTAGTACGTAGATACCCAACATAAGTACTGCAGTATTGCACTGTAGTCTACAGTTCAAACATACTTTCGACTTGCCCAAAAGAGTTTTATTGATAAGCTAGGGGCTGCAAATTGTAAAGCATGTAGGCTGACCTGGAACAAAGCTCGGATTTGGTGGTATGCCAGTGATCTCTTTCATGTGCAGCGTCATACCAGCAGCCGATACCACGATAGACTTTTTGACGCCGATAAGCTAAACAAAAAGGAATGTCGAATGTTTACCTTGTTTGTTTACTGTTTTATTTACTCTTGACTTCCTTCAAAGTATTTCTTAAAAATTCATTACCTCAAGAAAGGCAACAGCTGATAGTTCATATAGTTCATGAAGAGCAACATCGAATCGTGAATTCCGCAGCCGATCCAGAAGTTCGTGGTCTTCGATTAGTGCTGAAATAGTTTCTGTCAGATGGCTCTGCCTCACAAAAGCCTCTTTCCTATCAACAACAGCAATCAGCTGCCCCTGACGTCTTCAGAACTTCAGGCTTCAGCTCCTTTTGAAGACAAACAACCAACTTCATCATGAGGTGACTGGAATCTATATCCCACAAGAACTATGAATTACTTCACCAATCGAAACTTGCCGATCGATATCGATCAAACATATCGGACTTTGCTCAGCTGATGACTGGGCTTGACTTTTGTTAGATTGACTCGAGTGGATCGTCGACTTCACAACGCTTACGGTACAGTGTGTAGGGACTTTGGAGCTCTATACCCTGTGCCGTAGCGTTCAGCCAATACTGGTACCCTAAGTAGTAGGTAATAGTACTATCTATACAAACCTTTACACATTAGCCAGGCGTTTTCGTGATATCTCTTAATGTCCTCCACACTAATGGAGCGGCCCTTCACCATTGGAGACGTCCAGAACGCAGGGCTTCCCATACTGTAATTTCTTGGTTCCCTCCGAATAAAGAGTAAGATTTCAGAATTTCAGAATACTGTTGACTCACTCGTAATCCTCGAAACCGCTATTATTCAAATACTTCGAATAGTACGGTATTTGAAAAATTGTTTTGGTGTGTCCGACCAAGTTGGCATGAGGATCCATTACTGGGGAGAAAATAGTCTAAAAGAACTTGAATCACTGCAAACAAGTCGTTAGAAATTCGTATGGTGCTCATGAGGGCAAGCACTCTGGAGGACCTCAATCGGGCCTACCTGATAAGGCCCGATATCTACTTCTTAGATGAAGAGACTACAGCCGCAAACAAACGGTGCAAGACCGGTGACGTTTTTTCTACTCGCGACCCTTCAATCATTTGATTTGCCCAATTAATCATTTAATTTCGGAAATCTTACCGTCCTTGACTGAAGCGTCATGCCTATAAAAGGATGGGAGAAGCTGTCTCATTGCCCTCAGCTTCCTAGTCAGGAACCTTCCCATATGTGAGTGATTCTATCGGGTATGGTCTCAAGGTGCACGACCGAAGCACTCGCAATAAGCCCAATCACGTCTTTTCGTACACCAACCAGCCAAAGAGAACTGGGAAACGAAGAACTCACCACATTGTGACCACTGTCGTGGAGAACGTCGGCGATGTTGCCCAGAAACCGAACATGACTGTGGCTGATGATTGGGTTCCATACCAGAACATTGAGCGAAGAAATAATCGTAACAACAGTACATAGTACTAGTAAGGGTAGCATAGTGAAGTACTTATAGAGCTCACGTAGAATTTTATCGGCCGAACAAGTTCACTGTGAGTCCACCCTTAACGGAAAACAATATCGATAAGAAATATTAGTAATTGATACAAGGAGAATCATTCCAGACGAAGTTTTTCCATGATTGAAGCCCCAAACGAGAATCAGAGCGGTCTGGAGTCGATGATAAGGTGCTTACACTTTTATCGTGCCTAGGTCAATGCACAACACGATCCCCGTGCCTTCTACATCGGAGTGAATAAGTGGTTGTCTGGTTGTTTACGACATCGTTTTCTTTACCTAATATCCTCAACGCCAAAAGGGAGGGTGAAGTTTTTGCCCTTGGCAGACCCTTTTTGCGATTTGCCTAACATTCCTCTTGCTGAGGCTAGCCGAACGGCAAGAATCCTTATTAGTAGACTCCGAATCCTTGAAAATTAGGAAGGATGACAGGCTCGGTTAGTCTAAGCAGGCAATCAGACGAGTTTGCCTCCGTCCCATAATTGTGGTCAAGGTGTCTATTACATTACTACGACTCCTCTAGTGCGTAAGTACACGTAGTAAGGACATCCGACAAGAAGCCCTTTATGAGTAACAGTCCTGTCGAAACCTAAACCCTTGATCCAAATGAAACTTAGGCAAATCATGATAAATTTATGTACGATAATGGAAGTGATGAAAATTCAGAATAATGCGAAAGTGGCGAAGAGAATGCAACAAGCAGTATGTTCGGGGAAATATGTTTAGGACTTCAGGAAAAAGTGAAATGAAAGGTTGTACGAGAGTGTCATGACAAAATTACATGGAAGTCATATTTGGACGTACTGTCCAAATGTGTGTGCCACTACCAGCAAGCCGCCTGCATGTAATGTGTGCATTCCGGGCGAGTGGAGCAACCTCTACGGCCTTTACACGCCGTGAGAACTCGTCCGCCCCTGGGTGTGAACGTCGGTCAAGGTGGTTATGGGACTATAACTACGATCTATCTGGACCATTATTGACTCAGCAGCTCTCTTCTCTATCCTTCGACGTTACAGGTTCATCCCAGAGGGGAAACTCAGAGGTCATATTTATCGTGAAAAACATATGAGTTAAGGCGAACAATCTTACACACAATTCGGGATATTCCGCACAGAGGACTATTCAACGAATAATTCCTCAAATAAACAGCTATCGACTAAATTTGATGAAAGCTTTTAATGGTGAGAGAATACTAATAGATGTACAATAAACAGTGCACAACTGCGAGTATTCTGTCGGGAGCAGGTTTGACTGTCGCAACTGGTCTTTTCGAGAGAGTAAATCACGTCTTTCATGTCATCGCTTTGAGTGTAGCAATCATGGGCGCACAGTAAGTACAGTTTCGAGTGCAGTCACAGGGAAGTCAAAACCAATATTGACAATCATCGATAAAAACCATCGACAGGCGAGGTGAAGGAAAGGCGTGAAATAACAGCCAGTTCGCCCATTACTTCAAAACTCAAAAAGTCATCCTATAGAGGGATATGACTGCTTTCAGTCCGAAGCACGACTCCTCCAAATGAAGGGGAAAAGAGATAACTTGAGGAAGCCAAGTGATTCAGCGCGATTATCCTAGGTGAGTTTCCTCAATCATCATTTTTTTCGGACAACATGAAGATAGTATCTAGGAAAAGGATGAGAGGGTCATAAGTTCTCGCAAATTGGTATTTTGTGGCGGTTCGGTCCGCTGCAAGCGACCACACCGTTGCTAGCTATGTACAATTTTTATTCAGTTTTTCGCTTCCGAAACACTGAAGCGATTTGTTTGTAGAGATATCTCAAAACTAACAACACCACACATAAGACGATGACCAATTGTGCTAACAAATAGCCAATGATGTCGAGGCAGAGGTACTGTATTAAGGACAAATCCCTGGCCCGCATCATGAGATGATCCATCAGACCTTCTTCTGCCACCAGTTCCACCCATCGTGAAACTTCAGCACGTGCAGCAGCACGTCGGCCACGAAGAATCCGGGCTACTGTAGATGCTTTGTGTGCGTAATTTCTGAAACAGTATCTGTAGAAGTACGTTCTACTCAACAACAGGTCTTTGAACTGGTTACAGGACCGTTGTCAACCGCGTGTGTAGTGACTCAGCGTTTTTGTCGTTTTCTCTGCGACTCCCCAAATGGGCATCTCACTGCGAAGAGGATAGAGGGCAGACGAAAGAGCTCGCCATACCTCAATGCCTCCTTTTACCAGTAATACAATGGGATACCTAGCGAAAAGATTGAATCAATGGTGTTACAGATCTACAAACGATATTGTCGATCTCAGCGCTGATTCCCATAAAAGCAAAGTAGCAAATAGGTTGCAAACTTGGGTTTTCTACAAGCTACACAGATTTTCCTNAATGTTTTATTAATATGTGGACAAGGATCAAGCCTTTCCTTTTCTCAGACTACCTGAACTTTGAAATACGAAGTTTCCATAGTTGGGAGAAGTCTGTCTTTGTGAAAATTCTTCGACTCTTGGACCCGTTCGAATATCCACTCTTGACGAGAGAGCGCTATGAAGGAGAGTACGGACAAATAGCGGACACGCCCTCCTCTCGCTGGTGAACACGAGACGCAGAGATTGCATCACCGTCTGATTCTCTCAACGAGAGAAATTCTGGTTGACAACAGCCCTGTAACCCTTTGAACTATGGAACAGTTGATTTTGAAAGTTTTCAATGCATGGGAATCAAAATTTTTATATTGTAAAAGCCAAAAGTCCTAGAAACAAATGAAACTCTTCATGGTACAGCCAACCCTATTAGAGTGAACTCTACACCTCTCTGAGGACATTCTACTGCTACTCTTTGCTCTACAAGCATGACTTTTAAGTGAATCCTTCCACTCGGGTGAATTTTAAAAGACTTCAAAGATTTTCATCTGGCAATAAGTTGTTTCCTAAGGTGAAAGACCACTCACGCATTTGGTGATAGCACCTCACGAATGGCTGCTATCAGTGTGTCCTTGTTCAGTTTGTTCCTCTCAATCAGTACTGCCAACCCAATTCGCCTCAGATTTTTGGCGTTAATAAACTGGTCGCCAAAAAGCGGGATAGTAATTGTTGGTTTTCCAAAATATGTTGCCTCGGTGATGGAATTCAACCCAGCATGCGTGATGAACAGAGATAACCTTTTATCACCTGAAACAACTATTTTGATTCATCTCTTTTAGCTCTACTTCTGCTATGTTCAGTGGCCAGTAGATGGCGACAGTCCTTGATTGAGTAAGAGTGAATGGGTGGATGGCAATGAACAAGATGGAAAAGTGGAAAAAAACCCTGCTCACTCAGTAAATCCACCTGCGGCACCCACTCCATCACATGAACATTCGGATAGGGCTTGAACAGTTCCAGGTCATCTTTGCCATCGTATTTGAATATGAAAGTTGTGTTAGGAAAAACAGCGAAAGCGTCCAGTATATCTAAAATCCAGCCTATAGGAAAGTATTCTTTGTGTGTGGAAGAAGAACCTAATCAAAAACCTTTTTTTAAGCGCAAAGGCATGGTGCTCGACTTAGCGAATGATCCCATAGAGAACAGGACGTTAGCGTGTCGTTTATCCAGAATTGCACTGAGCTTCTGGATAACACATTTATAAATCATGTACGAATTTTTCTTATTTCCTAAGCTTAATCGCAGAGGAGTCAAGTAGACGAGTAGTAGATTTACCTGATCCAAGGGTTTCGGCTTAGGAATCGCCAATCCACCAATGTATCGAACAATGTTCCCTCTCGGACGAGGTGTCTCAGTGAATTCGTTCGAGTTGATCAGTATAACACCAGTTTTTCGCTACAACTATGAGTTAACTCGTATGTTTCTCAATTTTTGGCACTTAGAATCATTCACCTAAGGTGCTACTTACTTTGAGCAACTCCCGCAGGTCAGGGAAACCAGGAGAAACGTCCTCGAACATTTTCCATAGATCCTTTTCCCACTGAAGGAAACGGTAGTTCAGTTCAATATCAAGTTTGAAGTTGTCCAGTCGTTCCCAAAAAGTCATTTCATCACTGTAGGTAGTGAAGAGCCCTGAACAGGATCCTACTAGCCTCAAGGATGGGCCTTGCATACGAGTTCAGTTCGCAACCATTAAACAACTGAATTCTCCATATGAAGAGATTTCTCTCAAGCCAAATTCGTGCAGTTGGCCCTACAGTTATTTGTGAAGTGCAGTGAGGAACGATCCGGGGCACTTTGCCCCATGCCCGTTTAGAACTACGAACTCAGGTAGGGAATACGAGTGAGTGGAAGGCGATCCTATTTACATTACGGTAGTTCTNGGGGGGGGGGGGGAGTGAGCAAAGAAAGGGGATAGCATGCAAGCTGACCAAATTTGCTCTTTTCAAATTCTGAACTTATAAGCGATCAGATGGGGCTTCTATTAGCACAACCCTGCTTCCAAGAATAAGTAATTATGCACAATTATTTAGCACATAGAAAACGAAAACAACTGAACCAAGAAAAAACGAAATTCAGGTAGCACTACAAGAGAGATAAATTCGAGACGTACCTGGAACGAAGCTTGGATTTGGTGGAACACCAGTGATTTCCTTCATATGAAGCGTCATACCGGCAGCTGATACCACAATGGTCTTTTTCACTCCGATCAGCTTAATAAGAGGAACCAAATTAGGTTCCGATTTTGTTTTCTATGCCATTTTAATGGCCCTTCTTTTCTGTAGCCATTTACCTCGAGAACACCTACAGCGGTCAGATCATATAGTTCATGAAGGGCGACATCAAATCGAGTATTACGAAGGCTGTCCAGAAGTTCGCGATTTTCGATCAATCCTTAAATGGTTATTATCACTCGAATCCCACTTGTCAACTCCTTTTCACCTTCAACAGTGGATTTTACTTCTCTCGTGATATCACGGAAAACTCCTTTAGCAACAATCGACACACAACCTTATCCCCAGACTACTAACCCACCAATACCGTCCAGTACACAATCATGATGGCTATTGATCTTTTTTTTTCTACGGAAAAAGCACAAAACATGCTTTGGGCTAAGTGCTAAGTGACTGAAATGGAAGCTTACNGATTTTACTTCTCTCGTGATATCACGGAAAACTCCTTTCACAACAATCGACTCACAACTTTATTCCCGGACTACTAACCCATCAATATCCTCCAGTACACAATCATGATGGCTATTGAACTTTTTTTTCTACGGAAAAAGCACAAAACATGCTTTGGGCTAAGTGCTAAGTGACTGTATTGGAAGCTTACGGCTCTGAAATACTCTTATTTTGCGCACTCGTATTCTGGTGCTCGATAGTGATCGATTTTATCGCTTTTGTAGAAGGGTTGTAATATATCAATGATTTCTAAGCCATTTCTTCGNAAAAGAGCCCATCAAACGGTATGTGAATGACAATAGTGCTTCCTCTACAAACCTTTACACAACAACCGAAACACGTCGTTCACTCTCTTCAAATCTTCTGTACTGATAGAACGTCCTTCGATAACTGGAGAAGTCCAGAATGCAGCGTTCCCCAAGCTGCAAATCATCTGGTACATTACATTTCAAAAATGACAAACCTAGATGCTCCCTACTCGAGATCCCCAAATCCATCCTGTTCCAAATACTTCGAATGGAAGGGTATCTGGCGAATTGAGTTCGTGTGCCCTACCATGTTGACGCGGGAATCCAATATTCCGGACAAGATTGTCTAAAAGGATTTGAATCTTGGGGCTCCAAGTTGGCAAAACTTTGTAGGAAATCTATCATAGACACGCTAGTATACGTATGTATCGTAATAAGATTATTCGGAGCGACGATTGGACCCTTTTCCCTGTCTTTAGTTAGTCAGCATTGGGCAAAACTTTGCCCTGTTGGGGAACTTCGCTCTGCCTGAGAAGTTTGATTGAGGCCAAACATCTTAACCCTAGAATCCTCTGTAGCCTAAACCACACATTCAGTAACTCCAGTACATAAATTACTCTATTACTCAAATATCTGATCACCTTTCACTAGAAGGGCAACTCAAGACAGGGTAAAGAGCATGAGGTGGTGCCATCCATCGAAAGCTGCAGCTCACTGCAGCTAGCGCAGCATCACTATGTATACGTCAAGCTCACGATTGTAATGTGATGGTCCTGACGAGGTTGTCGTTGATCGGTCGCCACGATGAGGCAATTCAGCCCCGGCAAGCAGCGACACCTATCACCCTAACGCTTTATGGAGAACTCTTGAGTGAAGGACTCACCACATTGTGACCACTCTCAAAGAGAGCATCGGCGATGTTGCCCATGAAACGGACATGACTGTGGGCCATCGCTGGATTCCATACCAAAACATTAAGAGAAGAAGTTGTCGGAGTCACAGCATACAGTAGCAGCAAGGTTAACATCCTGTAGCATCGCATAAGCACTCGCGAATGTTTATTTGCGGATTCCCAATGAGTGCAACCTCAAAATGAAACTATAGCTACAGGAATAACTGGAGTTCGTTACTAGTATAAAGGTCAATTGAAGCAGCTGGATGGATTACCCTCAATGGCTAGAAACTTAAGGCAAGCAGTAACTATACTGAACAAAGTCATCTGGTTAAACGATATTTTAATCAGTAAACCGATACAGCCAAAATTTCTGGCGAGTACATAACTTTACGGTAAAAGTTTAGTGGCGAGAGGAAACACACATTTGAGCAACGATGATTGACTACCGAAGAGAACTGGTCGTATTGAGCGCATTCGTCGAGACATACAGCATGAGCGAGAGGGTGGCAACACATGGGAACACAGTCGGTAACCCCTTTTTGCTGGAAACTGATGAGGTGAGGAAGGAGCAGGAAGGAGGGAGGATAGGAACATCAGATGCCCTCTTCACTGCACTACACGAGTTTTCGAAAAGCAAGATATCCATGTGCAGTTCGACCTCTTCTGCCTACGACTGAAATTCTTTCCTGGCCGACCTGTCCCCCTTGAAGGCAGGCAAGTGGCTCATCACAACTCATTTCGTTAAGGTATCAGATCCTATCAGATCCTAGGCGAATCTCCCAGGCTACTGAGCCTTTCATCCATGTGAGTCGTTTAATTGTCCCCAAACTAGTCTGTAAGAGTGAAAAAACTTATTTTTTTTTGCCGGACGACCACGTTCACCATTGTATGAACCTAATATGTGTTCAAAACTAGTCA
>UZAF01016207.1:57422-68864 GCA_900617895.1 Haemonchus placei
GCTTTAGAATGGTACAAAATTTGTAAATAATCTGATGGCGAATAACACCGCGGCGAGCATTCGAAAATTGGGCGTCAAAAAACGCAAGAACTTTCTTCACAACCTAATATTACAAAAAGTTGGAAAACTTTAGCAGACTTGAGAATAATCATGGATTGGATACTTGGCGTAATCAGTGCCATTTTGGAAGCGCTCACTCACAGGTGCCATCCGCTTAGGTTTTCATCTATTGGATGGGATAAGCCATGTATTCCAATTGTGTTCAGTGTTGAAGGAAATAATCGTCAACGAAACAACGATGGAGGTTTTTGAAAACTTTCTTCAAACGCATCAAAGTAAACGAGCGCTTTCAGAATTCTTCATGGCCACGAAAAAAAGCTCCTGAAATGTCTTTTCGGGTACACTTTCTTCAATGCACGGTCAATAGAATAATCGACGTTCTCTGCATTCTACAGATGCACCATACAGCTTATATCCACAGCTCCAACTTCCTGATTTCGCTATTTAGACAGAAATTCAAAAATTAAAAAAAATTTGCGAAATTCTGATATAGGTAGATGTAAATAAACAATTTAGAGTGTTTTAGTTTGAGTGCTTCTGCGTTCTCATCGATATTGTTTTATGGTGTTTACACATGGTTTCTTCTAACCTGAAGAAGTCCGTTATCGTTACAGTCCTTATCGATAGAGAGACAATGATTCCAAGTTAATCTTTGGAAGCTATAAATAGCTCTCAAGTGCATCATAAGGGAACTACCTAGTTCACAAAAGGGAAAGAGTCTTACTTGCCAAATGATCTTCTTTCACTCGAAAAGTATCCTAAAAAATTAAAAATTAAAGGTCCCACCACAATATGAGCATTCTCGAAGAGAGCATTGGTTAGCCCGTAACCGGATTCCATATCAGAACGTGGAGAGAAGAAACAATCGTAGCCACAGCGCATAGTAGCTGTTAGAGTAATGTTCTCGAGCACTGGATATGCACTCATGAGAGAGATGAGAGTGACCGCAAGTTCACCATCAAAATGAAAGTGGTGACATCCAGAACTATTGACACTTACTCTAGTGAAGACACTTAAAGATGGTTTCTTTGGAATGTTGGTGTTCCATCCTGTCAGTATACGAGTCAGTGACTTCATCTTACGGGAGAGAAGATAGTATGAAAAGAAGGGACCTGGTTGGATAAAGCTAGACCGTAGGCCGGGGCCCCGCGTGTAGCCACATATTTCCCTTGTTGGATGAGATCTTCGAGGCCTATACACCTATCTTCGAGGCGTAGGAGAATTCGGCCACGAACAAGCACACAGAGAACAGAGTTTTACTATACAGTAGCCCCCTATTCCAACCAAATTTCAAAAAGTTGTCCATATATGGTAGGTGAAGACAGGGAGTATATAATCAGCAGATGGCTCAGAACGTTCATAAGAATCCAAGTTTCCCAGTACACTTCCATTCATCAGATGATAGTTGTTATCGATATTCGTTATCGTTACGTTATCACCACCCACATGGCCAGGGCATAAAATTCCACACCGATACTACTGGATAGATTAACTGATACCAGTTTCGCCAGAGGAAATAAGGCACTGACTTTGGCGGATTCGTAATTCAGTGCTTAGCCGCTCACCACAATCCGGCATGGAATTTGAGTGCGAAGATGTCTCCCAAAACAGTGGGCAACGCCGAAAAAAAGGGTGCAACTACTGATTTTTCATTATTATCAGTAATTCTACCAGCGAACCATCTACCGTTCATGCAGCCACCCTTTCAAATTTCCATAACACACAGACTCTTCTAGAACCAGTTTTATTTGTTAATGGAAATGCGAGTTGAAAGGATTTCACTAACCTGATTAAGGTATTTTATTTTGACACATGACTGTTCAAGTCGTTGTGTTAGAAATTTGACAGTGAAGGCATGAAGGAATTGATTGAGGGGAAACGACGATTTCTTTTTGTTTTCCTTGGACCGTTTGCCGACCTTTGATAAGGGAAGGTGCTCATCTTAACTTGTCCGGAAAAGGTATCAGGATAACACTACCTAACACTCCTCAGATTAGGATCGGTCCCATAGAATAACTGGATGGCCATCGGGTTCCCAAACTTGGATTCTTCCGTTTTGATCAATAAATCAATAAACATCCAAATTCTTGGCTTACCTCCCATAGACGATGTCTCTGCTTACTATTTGAGCCTCTGCAAGCACAGAAACAGTTTAGCAGACCGGAAATGGCATTCCGAACGGTCCTGACATCGCTTTTTTTCCTCAAAACGTGACACTCTTAGAATAATTTGCTCTATGGAAAGGAACTTCCGTAAACAAATTAAATTCCTTACTGTCAAGTGACTGAAGAAGCACTGTTAATTTGGTGAATAGAAAAAAAAGACCGAGTTTTTCGAATGACCTCAGTGGCGTGTCCGGTTGCACCTGTGTGCATACCTTGTGACTTCAGGAGACAATAAAAACCGTACGTCGCGCTCCATTGGGTCACGTTGGCAATAGTGATGCAAAGTCTACTAGATAGGTTGTTGTACGGTACAAGCAACCGGGCTTTTTCCCAAGGATACGGTATTTATCACAAGACACCTGGGTTCAACCGAAACCAATCGGCCTAACTCTGAGAATTGTTGAATGAACAGCAGCCTGAGTAGGTGTGGTAAAGGAGCTGAACGTGTATGCTCACAGTTAGGTGGCCTTTCTAAAAAGCTGGATTTCAATCAGAAGCCTTCCTGGCTTCATGACTAGCACCATTATCAGAACCGAATACCCACCACTTCCTTGCTGGTTTGAAACCAAAGGGAGCACAGAAATCCCTTCTCTTACTAGGTACTGGGTATCAAACATGGCTCACAGCGGAATGGTCACTGAGTAGGAGTTGTTATTTTCGAAAAAAAGACTACTTTTGTGAATTGGTTCTGTGGCTCTTACAAACCCCAGTAACTTTAGTACAAATGGTTCAATCAAACTGCTTCATCTGTCCCTACCCCGACCTCTTGCTGGTTCATCAGAGGGTTGCCCTGTTGATTCGTAATGTTTAACCTTAACCGTTCTTAGTTATATTTCCATTTCTTCAGTGTGAACTTCTTTCATGCGATGAAGGTCTACCGAATGGATCAGACGACTGAATACCAGGTTGATGCCTGGTGACGTGCCCGTAGCTTTCTCATGCCCTTGATGATGGTTAAGACCTCCCCGGTAAGTTTTACTTCTTTCGCTGACGGATTTCAGGTGTATCTATACAACCGTTAAGTAATTGGGTGAACAACGAGGTATGAGGCTAGATCAGACTTACTTTTCTGATCCACCATGGTCATTTTATCTAAAAAGAAGGCTTCCTTCCAGCCGTTTTACAGACAGTTCGATGCTTCGGAGCTGGTGAGACAAAAAGGTTTTTAGGGGAATTCTTAGTCAGTCGAGTGGTGGTTCAGTGGTGAGCAATGTAGTAGGTTACACTTCCTGTTCAGTTTACTCGATGAATACTCATAAATGGTGCTATATCCTCAAGTATTAGGTTGGAAACCCATAGATCCGCCGGATATGTGGGCGGGTTCCACGTGTCTCGCTCGCGGATGTGGCAAGAGAGGTCAGTCTCTCACTTATGACTCACTCCTTGGCACCAGTACGGATGCCCTTACAGTACATTTTTGTCTCACTATAGACCTTGCTATTGTGTTCCTTTGGTTAACAAAATTATTTTCCAGAAAACTTTCATTCCTATGCTGTCGATTGCCCCATTCCCGAACAAAATTTGGAGTACGGTCGAGGATTCCACGATGACAACTTCATCCGAATTTCCTGGTCTTTATCACATCACAGGTATGATGGATCTATTTGGCTTTTCAGAAAGTTATAGGGCCTAAGGAT
This sequence comes from Haemonchus placei, assembly GCA_900617895.1. Taxonomy (NCBI): domain Eukaryota; kingdom Metazoa; phylum Nematoda; class Chromadorea; order Rhabditida; family Trichostrongylidae; genus Haemonchus; species Haemonchus placei. The sequence goes on from UZAF01016207.1 coordinate 61,285, forward strand.
CACGTATCTATAATGGGGTGTTGGATACAATAAAGGGAATGTGCTGCTTCGGGAATCGTCTTTATGCAGCAGTTGATATTCCCATAGGAATTTTGTATTAATGGAGTTTCTGGAGTATTGGTATGGCGTTTACCTCGAGTTGGGTTAGAGAAACTGGATGTCGAAGGAATATACAGGTTATGTGATTTTGGACCAGACAAATCTCCCAACTCTCAGTTTTTAGGTTACGGTAAGTCAGTTAGCTCGAGCTGGGTGAAGGTTAAGCTCACAAATACCCTACTGATACACTCGGTTCGTGTATGTTTACAGAATCTACAGGCTGCCAAATATGTTTCGCTAAAGAGTAGGGACAGTACGCATTTCGCAAGAAGTCGCAAAGTGGGATCAACACCATGATTGGGTCATTTGCATGTTAGGGATACATTGGGTGGTTCTCTTTTCGTTACGGTGTTAGGTTCGACTGGCAAATGCTTTTTATTCGACTGATCAACTCGAAATTCTCTAAATAAGCTTCACGTTGAGGTGCAGAACAGATCGCTTCAACTTTCGTTACAGTGCTCGATCTATTCATCTGTGCTAACCTAATCTATTACCGCTATTACCCACTGTACTCTGGATCTCATCTTGTCTTGCCACCATATCTCAGTTACTTCCATTGTCTACTTTAAATGAAATACGCCATGTGAATGAATGTCTGAAGTTTATTTAAAGCCAGCTTGATGGATACTAAGAACATACATGATGGGGAACTGGTAACCCTGCTCATTAGAAGTGGTCCCATTTTGAGGTTCTTACATAAGAAACCTGGGAACTCGAGACAGTTTACGTGAGATGTAGCAAATCGGAGCAGGGGAGGTGTGAGTCAGCAATCTGTTCGTGACACCTCGTGAGACTCCCTCCAGCCTCTTGCGAAATAAGAATGAAACGTCAACCCAATGCAGACAAGTGACGGTCCTCACACGATCTTTGTATCAGTAGGAAGTACTATTGCTCCAGCTTGGTTACCAAAAGAGTTCCTGCTGCTTGACTTCTGCAAAACCGGTCCCGAAAGCAGTTGGTTGTCCCTGGATAGGCATAACTCGGATAACGTTTGATGCATCACAGGTTTTCGAAGAATCGTTTACCTAAGGTGGTCACGGTAAGTAGGCGGGTCACGGGTGGATTACTAGAATCAGCAAGCACCTGAAACAGTATGTATTTGAAGCCTGATAACAACAGGGTTTCAGTATCATTCCATCCTTCGGTTGTGATGTCAATATTGTGTTGCTATCAAGCCCTTTCAAAATAGACCCCCAGAATGATTTCGAGAAATGGAGATTGGGCTAAAGAGCCCTAAAGTTGAGCCAGTTCGGCTCCTCGTTTATCAAATTCATAAAACGGGACTGATTTTAGGTGAATTACGAAAATTGAAATACTGCTTTCAGACACATCACTTATGTATAACTTGCTATCAACGATGACAGTGGAAGAGGTGAGTTTGTAGAAAATGGTTGTTTAGCTGTCATTGATCTGTAAGACTTATTAGAACTATAGCTTTGTGCCATTTCAGGAGCCGCTATGGTTCCAGCCGACCGACCAATTGCGTTCGGTACCAGCGAAGCCCCTTAACCGAGTGAGTGGAACCTGCTTACCCTCGAACAGCTTACCGCCAAATACGTATTATGATTAGAAGTTTTCCCAACCAAAAGTTATTTTTCAGGTATTGCCGAATCCTGTACGAGCTGAGGCAACAACTATTCAATGTCGTTCCAATGGTAGTCCTCGCGTTTTGAAGGTAATACGCTTTCCTTTTTCATTTAACTTGACTTCATTCCGACCTTTGCTTTTTCTTCTTTTTCCTTGTTACCTTGTTCCTTTTACCACTCATTTTACGCCTCTCAAATCTCTGGTCATTATTTGGAACCACCTAGTGTCTATGACCTGGGCGGAACTACTTTCAAAGTCGAAATGGAGGAAAGCTGATGCAATTATGAAGCGTCTTTCTTCTAAACTCTGTTCCTCACTTAGTGTTTTATCTATTGAATAGAGATAGGCTAGAGGGAGTTATCCGTAGGCTCACCTCTCTTTGCTTCGTTCAATTCGTCGCTGAAGTTCAAGTCGCGAAGAGTTCGAATTTACTCCAATCCATCTCTGCGAGGTTCTGTATGAATCAGTTATGTGAAATTTTTGCAGGTCCAGAAGAGTTGGCCTCCGATGGGAACGTTCCGTAGTACAAAACCAGTGAATCAAACTCCAAAGCCTAACGTTCTACCGAAAAGCGGCGAGAAAGCTACCGGGAGCGGGTGCTACACTGGAGGGGTATGGTCTTCATTATCTCAATATTGTTCAGTGTTTGATGATATGCTCCCATTTGAATTGGTCCTACTCTTTAAGGACTTCAGAAATGGTATTTCAGGATTGTGCCTATTGTAGAAGTGTGGGCAAGCCGTCATGTGGGCATTTAAAGACATCGTGCCCCGAACTGTTCGCCCTGAAGCCGTGCACTCTCTGTGGAGCTGATGGCTTTGATAACCACACCTTGATGTACGTTTTTTTCACAGTAATACCTTTGCATCCCTACTTACCACCCCTACCTGCTTTACGATACTGTAAAACCGATGGGCGAAGCGCCCACCAGCTGGTGTGTCCCTCATTCAAACCCCTTGGATTCAGGCACTGCCCATCTCAACAGAAGATCAAGTTGGAGATGAAGGAGGACCATCGCCTTAGAATGGACATGCGTCAAGCCGAACGGACCATGAGACGTATTGCCATCTCGAACGGTCGCAGTCCTGCTATGTCGGTGTAAAACTGTTTTACATTAACCATGTACCATATACTTTGTATTATACTGTAACATAACTATTAATCTTGTACATACTATTAATAATCATAGTAATAATAATATGCATGAAATTATTCAAATAAATGTTTACTCAAAATACTGAAGGCGAACACACTCATTACGGCTCAACAATAGGAACCACGTCGCGACTGCACGCCTACCTTTCGTGGGTGCACATTTGGAGTTGAGAACTGTTGAATTCACTGTAATCCAACCGTCAGTAATGGAAAAGCATGGCTTAGACTGGTCTTAATCAGTTGGAAGAGGTTTTCCATCAGTTTAGTTGCGGCAGACGGAAATAACTGGTTTCCTCGACAACACGCCGTCAAAAACAATCCGGAAAATGTTGACTTCTGACTCGAAGGCGGATGTCTTCAGAATGAGCCATGCCTTGGCTCATATGGTGTGTAGGAGGGTCGAAAGTCTTAAATGCCTCTTCGAAGATAGCGACTTCTACTGGCCTGTGTTATCAAGGACAATATCAGAAACAAGCGATGTTGCTCAGTGACTTGGGCAATTCGCAGCTTTTTGGATTCGGAATCCACAAACCTGGCTCACATGCCGGGAAGCTTACCCTACTTCCACCTGAGCTCTTCTTCAAGATCGGGGTCGTTTTCGAGCATCACTAGCAAGTTCCACTGCCAGGAGAAGAAGACTGTATTAGAGTAGGGTTCACCCTGAGTGCGGGAAACTTTTTAACTGAGTACACTGTATGACGATTTTCTGACTATTGACCAGAATACTCTACACTCTACTTATCTGTGACTTTAGTAACTGTAAATAGTTGTATGACAGCAACTTCTCCGTTCAGTTAGAGCTGTGATGACGCCGACAGATGTAAACTTTGGAGAGATGCTTGGCTGAAGTGCATATTGCACATGAGCTATCGGGTGGGAGGCGAGATTCATAACATTCGATGAAAAATGCCCTCATTCTGCGGACTACAATGTTTATCGTATGGTTTCTGATCATTCTAGCTGAATGTGCAGCACTCTACGACATACCGACGTCGGCTTATCATGCCGTAGACTTACAGGTAATCTTCATTCGTTGATTCCGAAGTGGAAGCAAGTATGGGGTTAGAAATCCCTATAAAAATGATGGTTCGTGGCTAATTTGGAAAAGCATTCGGCAGTGAACGGTTTTCATACTTCTCATTAATATATGATTCCACAGTTCTTTGTTTATTTCCGATGTGAATTTGTTTTTTTTTCTCGGAAGCATTTTGTCATGCACCTATTGATTGGATCTCACTTAATCTTCTCGAAAGAATTTTCCTCTTCATGCTCTTCCAGACGAACCGAGTGGCCAATACATCCGCCATAACAGCGGCAACATGTCGCGACTCTGATCTGGCAAGATTCATCAACAGTGCAATGGCTTCATATATTCACGATATGGGAGCGCTCAGCAAAAATATTCTTGACCAGGTAGGTACCCTAACCAATCCCATTTCATTCACTCAGTGCAGCTTCAGTTTCCCAAGTGATTCTTTGAATATTGCACTTTTTGTTACCGAAGAAGGGCTCAGTGCTTTTTAATCCTCTTATAACCACTACCAGACCTCGATGTAGCTCAGCTGCTCTTCCGATTCAGATCGTTTCCTACCGGAAGCCGGGTACATGGCTTGTTCACGCGGAAATCATCAGCGGTCGTGCACAGGGACGAGATTGGCAGACGACCACTAACGGGGACATCTTCACTGGTCGGAGTTTGTACGGCTGCTTCTATCACGACATGCAAACTTATGTTCTCGTGATTAGATTGTATTGAACAAATTTAAGCGAACTTCATTGACTTTTAAATAAACAATGTCGTTGATAAACAATGATATCGTATCATAAACATTTATTGTGCGTAACATTCGTAATGACGTCTACGTCGCATAAGTATCGCTGCCTAAGAGGTCTTGTACAGTACCTATTACGATGGGCGTCATAGAAACTAGCGGGCGGAGTTCGAACAACTGTATATAAATGGAATACTCATCGAGCTGATGGTTCAGTAAACTCCACTGCGACAGTACACCAGTGGGGGTAATCCGGTTCTCACTATCCCTCTTAGATGGGACTGTTAAACTCATGATTATTTGGCGTTTGCTATAGTTCCACGGCTGTGACGGTACTACTCGGTCGCAAAAGGATTCAACCGATTTTCCAGTGCACCACGTCCTCTAACCATATGATTAGAGTATATGTTCATTTGTGCGATAAAGGAGTCATGGAAAGATGTCAGTGAAAATTGCAGATGTCTGGCCAATCGAACTGAAAGCTGCTTCTCATTTGAACGTGGAAGAGTAGACCGTAACTACTCGTTCATTGTTGGAGCTGACAGGATCCTTAATGATCTGGACGAAGTGACGAATGCTCACGAGATGTTTCTTTATCTCGGGATTGAGGTATATGAGGATCAATCTGAAAAAGTAAACACTCATCGTCATGATTTTGATGAAAGCAGAAGCCGGGGGTTCCAGGGAGGCTTCACTCAGGTATACCTCATTCAGGTCAGATTACTTACAAAAAATTATAATCAAAGGGCATGACAAGGCCCCAGATCTGCCTCATATAAACTGCTAAAAAACTGCATGTGGTACTATCAGACACTTACCCGTCCACAGTGTGGGCGACACTCCATACGATTGTTCTAGACAAAAAGTGACTTAGTGTGTTGGACGTAAAAAGAGCGATAATATGAAAGCACAGAAGCATAACCGAATACAAAAGCGTGTTGAGAATAGCCTGAAAAATGGAATATTTCTGCAGAGCAACGAAAAAAAAATCACAGAACGGCCATATCAAGTGTTAACTAATTGGAAACTTACCCATCTACAGAGAAAACCTGCTCAGCACAGGTTCTACACCCCTTACCCCGACGTTGTTTTTGTTTACACTTGTTTTTCTTCTGTAACCCGGAAATTCTTTACCTACCTGGGCGAAGAGCTGAGTTTCCCTCCTCGAGCGCAGTCTATTTGCCCTCTCCATATAAGCCCCAGAGGTTGTCATTATCTTCTACAACAAAAAAGCTCCGTTCATTTAGGGCTCCGGATTTCTGAAAAAAAGGCTTTTCTGAAGGCCCACCTTGGTTGATGATCGTAAACGTATGAATACTATCACATCAATGACACAACTGATAGCGAAGAGGACCATGTTGGATAACATATCGACGTAGTGGGCCATTCGCTTGCTGCATAAATCGGTTCCAAAAGTCCAAGCATTTGATTTTTGATCGTAATAGAAGTTACAACCATCTGAGCCGGCTGAAAATTAGGAAAACTCATCATCTGAAAGGTGAGTTTCATCACGACTTACCTACGAAGTAAAGACCAAAGTAAATCAGTGAAAGAGTTGTTGTTAGCAGTAACATTATTGCTGTAGTCCGTTCATTAAACGCTTTTCTATAGTAAGTTGGATAGAAAACAGCCACAAATCTGAAGTGGTAGGGTCACTGGCATCGCATAGTTAAGCACTATTACTATATAGCTACTAGTAGAGGAATATACTATGAGGTAGGTAAATTTTGAGAGTGACAGGTCCCGCAGAACACACCTATTGATGGATACAACAAAACTGCATTGAAAACACGATTCCATAAAAAATAAGGACATCTGACCAGCAAGTTGATTGAGCCGTTGAGCTGATGTAGGCATTTTCCTGAAAATTTTCACTTTTTTTCCTCCAAGAGCTGTGAAGAAAGGGGAAAACCATACACCAAGGTCCATGGTGTTGCCCATAGGAAAAGGATCAGAAGGACACCAGCATTAGACAATGCCCGATATGCTGACAGATAACCGAACGAATTCCGCAATGCTTGGTGCCGAATAAGAATCAGAAAGGCGACAAAGTTGCATAGAAAACCGAAAGCAGACGGCTGAAATAGTTTTTCGCGTCTACTGTTATCGCAACGTGAAGTAAAAATGCTAAAGGATGTTATCAATCCCTTTTGGGATACGCCATCGCCATCGACATCCGATAAGAGTCAGTGGCCGTTTGATTGCGCTCATACAATGAATTGCGCTGGCCAGCCGATGTACTTGACGCTTTTATCTCCCAGACGACGAACCTCGTACCAATAAACCAGCCCCGAATGGATGGAAGGCTTCATTCGTTGGTCTGGGCGAGTATCGATCAGACCGAGTGATTCGGGTATTTACGTATTTATTTTTAATGAACTAACCAAGCCGATAAACAGTGTTTCAAGGACGACGATCACCCAGTGCTCCGCGAAATGTTCTACCAATTCCATCATGGGACCGATTCCTAAAAATTGGGGTTGTTCATTTCACGTCGAGATCTCTCGATCAAACATTACCCAGGAGCGAAATCAGTACTAGAAACGCTAAATGCTTTAAAATGACCTTAACTGATTGCCACTCTAAAAGCACTCTAGTAAATTGTTTTTGTCTCTCTATAAGTCATAAGGGTTGGAATGATTTTTGAACCCAAACGCAGTAACGTTATAAGGACCTCATCGCGGTTCAATCCCTTCCAGGGAACCAACAGGAGCGATTTGCGCATCAATTAATGAAAGAAAGTGTGAAGTGATATGATAAAGAGGGTGTCTTTGCTGTGGAGTTGCCAGTTACCTCAGAGTTAAAACCTCGGTAGGCGCAGGGAGAAACGTATTCGTGACGATAAAGGCGTTCATGACACAATTCGTCTCTACCCTACAACTTCATAGAAACCAATTATCTCGTAATCAAGATACAAATCTGTCAAAGAGCTCTCCTCAAACAGACCCAGAACATAAATCGGCTTCT
>UZAF01016207.1:81038-95771 GCA_900617895.1 Haemonchus placei
GGAGACAATGTGGTCCACTAAGAAACAGAAATTTTTGTAATTTTTTTGGTCTTAGCCCAGGAAATGCCAACAAGTAGAATCAGCCTACCATGTTCTACAGACTTAAAATATCACTGCTTATATGGCTCCGGGATCACAATATGACAATAGAGACTGTGACGGCAATCTTCGGAACACAATGAGTGTTTATCTCTTGATTGTTTTCTACTTGTTAATTTATTGGGTTTTTTTCAGAGTTATTCAGGCGATGAAGAACTCAGTCAATCTTCTTGGATCTCCCACACCTCCCGTCATCTGGGAGTGATCTATGGGTCGTGAGTCGAATTGTACTTAGAATTAAAAATGCATTTTGTTCTCTAGCAACAAGTAATGCACTACTGATCGTCGATGTGTAGTGCGACGCATGAGGGAAGATCTTTGTCGTATAATTGGTGCTCTTATAGTCGATGAAGAACTCAGTCAATCTGCTAGGATCTCCCACACCTCCCGTCATCTGGGAGTGATCTATGGGTCGTGAGTCGAATTGTACTTAGAATTAAAAATGCATTTTGTTCTCTAGCAACAAGTAATGCACTACTGATCGTCGATGTGTAGTGCGACGCATGAGGGAAGATCTTTGTCGTATAATTGGTGCTCTTATGCAACTAAAAAAAAGGAGCATGAAGCCGTTCAGCATTGAACATTCACCTTTTTCCGCCATGCATACAACTTTCCTTCGACTTGTAGTGCTGCTTTGATTGTCTATGTGACCGCAACATTGTTTCCGGAGGCCAACCGACGAACAAAATTTGTGCTTTTATCCTCCCAGCCAGTGTAACACCAGTTACTCGACCATGGAGGGATGGAAGACTTAGTTGGCGGGTGTCGAGACCGGTTTTCGTCCCTGAACTATGAGTGCGCAAATTTTTGAATACTTGATTATGAGCTATAAAAGGAATGTGAAAAACGCTGCCGCTTGTATTATCGTTAATTCGAAATTATTTATTTGTAAAATGGAACTTCTGATTTATCCATTTTTGAAACGTGGAACGAAATTTGAAGGTTGGTAGACCCTCTGCAGAAGTTTTCTATAGAGTGACCGTGCATTTCGGCTCCTTCAAGAAAACTTCGTTGGACCTCAGTGACTGATTTTGATCCAGATTGTTTCCTATCAAAGCTTGGTACATGGCTTGTGCACGGACGTGATTGGCAGAGTACACAAATGGGGACATTTTCACTGGTCGGAGCTTGTACGGCTGCTTCTATCATGACAAGCAAACTTATGTCCTCGTTATTAGTTTGTATTGAGCAACTGTAATCAATTTTTATTGAATTGTGAATAAACAATGCTGTTGACATACAACGATAACGTCTCATAACATTTATTCTGCTTAACATCCGTAATGACGTCTATGTTGCATGAGTATCGCAGTTAAGAGACTTTGTATCGTTTTGTAGACTGTTGGTGTGGCCCGAAGCTAATTATCCCCTAGACGGAATTTGCAAGCTCGTGATTTATCAATAGGTTTACATCGGTGGCGATACTAGTCGGTCCTGAACATATCCGGCGGAACTTTCAGGCCGGGGGACACTGATCTTCTACTGCCTCTAACCAAAGGACCACAGAATATAATCAGTTTGTGCAGTGAAGTAGTAAACGTAAGCTGTAATTGAGATGCTGCGGATGACTGGCCAATGCATCTTCTCATTTGATTGTGGTAGAGTAGGCTGGTCCTACTCTCTCAGCGTTGGAGCTNATGGGATCTCTGATAAACTGGACAAAGTGGCGAATACCCACGAGATGTCGCTTAATCTCGGGGTTGAGGTAGATGAGGATCAATCTGAAAAAGTGAACATCGTTCACTATGATTGCGATTGAAGCAGAGTTCAAGTGTTCAAGTGGGGTATAACTCATGTACATGCAAATATCGGACGTACATAGATCCACTAAATACAATCAACTTGCCCAAACTAACAAGATTTTGCTTTTTTTGCAAGGTTTGAATAATCGTTGAAAAAGATGCTATTGAATGGAGTAGAAAGGTTTGTTATTTGTTTGTTACACAGGCTTTTCCGTGGGGTGCATAGGCGGGGGAAAACAAACAAACAAAAACGCAACAAATATGAACTATTATATAAACTCATGCGACAAAAATCCGAATGGCACCTAACTGCAGAAGAAAAAACTTCCGTGCACCTTTTAATCTATGATGTAGGACCTGTAGGTTCAGGAACTTCTCATGTAACTGCGAGAAAAAATGGTTCATGTACTATTGAAGGCACTTCTTACCCGTCTACAGTGTGGGCGACACTCCACATGAGTGTTTTGAAGAAAAATTGCCCAAAAGTGCTAGGCGTGTACTGAGCAATTACATGGAAACAAAGAAGCATAAATGAATACAAAAACGAGTTGAGAATAGCCTGAAAATAGAATATTCCTTTGGAACAATGAAAAAAGTTTCACAGACCCAATAAGACTACAGTTAAGTAAGGAGAAGCATGCCCAAGAAAAGCCTGCAATCGGAAAGTCCTCCGTAGGGAATATACGTATCTCTCTTATCATAAAGCAGAAACTTAGTGTGTCGGTCTGTCGGTATGTCGGTATGTCTGTTTGTCGGTGTGTCCGTCTGCAAACTTTATGATTACGATAAAGGCAGTGATATGGATAACCCAGCTCTATCCTACAATCCTCTACATTTCTTCACTTAAGGGGGGGGGGGTATTTCTAACTGATTAATAAATGTTAGGAATGGAGGCCCAGCGTAAATCGGGCGGCCCAACTGGTTATTATATATTCGATAACTGAAAAAATTCCACCTGAGCGAATAGCTGCGTTTCCCTCCTCAACCGCAGTTTATTCTCTCGCTCCATATAAGTTCCAGAAGTTGTCATTAACTTCTGAAGAAAAAAACTCCTCGTCTATTCGTAACATTTCTGATTTCTGAAAACATACTTTGGTCGACGATCGTAAGCGCATGAATACTACCACATCGATGACACAACTGATAGCGAATAGGGCTATATTGAAGCACATATCGATGTAGAGGGCCACTCTCTGACTGCACGAATCGGTGCCAAATGTCCATGCATCTGATTTGTGCTCGTAATAGAAGCTACAACCATCTAAATGGGTAAAAATCAGGCGAGATTACCATCTGGGAGATGAATTTATCACGACTCACCTACGAAATAAATACTAAAGTAAATCAGTGAAAGAGTTGTGGTTAGTAGTAGCATTACTGCTGTAGTTAGCTCATTAAATGCTTTCCTATAGAGAGTTGGATAGATAACTGCCACAAATCTGAAGTAGTAGGGTCATTGGTATGGTATAGTTAAGGCATCGGCCATGATAAAAAATGTTTTTGAAATTTCTCTTTAGGAGAAAATGATAGCACAAAGGACGCTGTTGGGTGGAAAAACATCCGAGATGGGGCGTAATGAACCGTATTAGTCAACGTACAAACCAAAAGACAGAGGAGTTTTAACGGCCCTGTATGTAAGCCCACGTTTGGACAGCTCGTCTAAACCTTTTGCGCAACTTTTGCCGTCACATTCTCGTCCAACCTATAGTTCCACTACTTTTTTGAAGCCTTATATTTCTCTGAACCACAAAGATTTTCGCAATTTCTTCGCGCCTCCCACATTTGTATGGACTGTCACTTCATTATTCGTTTAAAAGCAAGGGCCCCAAAATTATAAGCTGCGCCTTTAGTAGTTATAATTATATTAGTACTAATATAAAGTGTCTGTAAAGAAAGTTTCGATATCGGAAAGAAACACAAAAGATACCTATTGATCGTGACAACAAAACTGCATTGAAAACATGATTCCATGAAAAGTAAGGAAATCTGACCAGCAAGTCGATTAAGCCACTGAGCTGATGTTGGAATTTCCCTGAAAATGTCTATTTTTCTTTCCAAAAGCTTTATGGTCTCCAACGACGGGGAAAACCGTACACTAAGGTCCATGGTGTTGCCCACAGCAAAAGGATTAGAAGAACACCAGCATTAGACAGCGCTCGATACGCTGCTAGATAACCGAACGAGTTCCGTAATGCTCGGTGTCGAATAAGGATCAGAAAGGCAACAAAGTTGCACAGAAAACCAAAGGCAGAAGTCTGAAATAGTTTTTGACACTCATTACACTATGAGGTAAATGCCCAGGAATTTGATTTCATAAAGTGATTGGCGGAGGTTTTGAAAAATGGAGAGGGTGAGGTCCTTGGGCCCTACAATGACTGACCACGGTGGCCAGCCAATGTTCAAGTCGGTGCTTTTATCCTCTCAAATGGGTCCAGTACCAATTAGCCGACCTAGTGGGGTAGACGGGCCTTTTCGGACAAGAATCGATCTGGATGTGAGATTTAACCATGGACCATGTTCGTGTGATGGTGTGCCACTTGCCACTGCACCCAAACCTAAGCCCCAGTTTTTTTGAGGCCAATCAAAATACATGCCTATAAGTAAAGTACCTGGGCGGAGGTGGTGTAGTGGTAAGTGGTGCACCTCACACACCCACGGTCAGGGATTCGAATCCCAGGTTGATATTCCCAGCCCTGGCCAACCAAGCTTTCCATCCCTCTGGGGTCGCTTAATTGGTACCAGACTCGTCTGGGAGGATAAAAGCACTAACTCATGCACCGGCTGACCACCGCAAGTCACTGTATAGGCCACATACGCATTCAATATGCCACTACGATTTTGAATGGAAGTCGAATGCTTTGGCGCATCCCTCAGACGAGATTGATTAACGTTCCAAGACGTTTCTTTTTTAATTCTAATAAACTAACCAAACCGATAAGCGCTGTTTCGATGATGGCAATCATCCAGGGCTCTGCAAAATCTTCCACTATCTCCATCGTAAGAGAGACTTCTGAAAATGGACGTTTTTCGCTCGATCTGTTGCTTCCTTTCCTTTATTACAGTATCTGTAGGGAAAATAAGCAATAGGAATGATTGTTATTAGTAATGCCTCAACTGATTGTACTCTGAAAATAATATATTAAATTATAATAATAAATAAATATTATATTGTTTTTATGCCCATTAGTCATGTGGAGTTTGAGTGATCACTGAACCCAAATGCTGCAACGATATGAAAAGCTCATCGGTGTTTGATTACTTCTAAGAAACCTACAAGAGCGATTATGCATCAGTTGATCAAAGAAAATGTGATGTGATACGATGAAGGTAGGTGTCTTTCATATGAAATTACCACCTACCTCAGCTTTAATACCCTGTTTGGTTCAGGTCGATAGGCTAGGCGTGAGCCTAAGCAGAACCTGAGTTTTTTTTTTGCTCTGTGGGGAAGTAGGATAAGAAACCAACCCTTTTATGGAGGAGTGGTCGACTGGTTCAGGCTGAGAGAGTGCTTGAAGCTCATTAATTCAGAGCTTACTATGCATCCGCTGACTCATTCTTCTTGAGGAGTGCTTTCACGGTCTGGTGACACGCAAAAGACTTACTCATTTGTTGTAACTGAAAGTGACTTCGAGATCAGATGATTTCACACATCTACCATTATCTGGGAGTGATCTATGGGTTCTGAGTCGAATTGTACTCAGAATTAGTAATACATTTGGTTCTCCCCCAGCAAGTAGTGTACTGGTTGTTGATGAGTAATGCGACCCGTGAGAGATCTTTGACGTGGACTTTAAGCGTCTATTAATCCCGTTTTTGGGATGCGCCGTGCTTTCGAACATCCTTCAGAATTGAAGTTGTGCTTTGAATGCCTATATGAGCGATTTGATGGCTTGCGGAGGCCAACCGATACATAAAACGGAGATCCCATACGAGTCTGATACGCAGAAGTACTCGACCTTGAAGGGAGAGGCTATTTGTTATGGGGGTGTATAAAAACATGCGTCGTCAGTTCAAAGAAATGGGAATAACGCTGCTGGTTACTTTATCAATAATTCGAAATTATTCAAGAGAAAAACGAAAATTTTTGGCCTGACCACTTTTGGCATTTGGAAAAAGTCTGGTGGTTATCGGGGTAAGATGCCAAAGTACTCGAATGAGTGGCTTCTTATTGCGAGGCTCGAGGATTGAGAATCAAAGAGATATGAAGTTCTATGAACAATTGCGCAGATTATTTCGAACTACTTTAAAACCTTTCAAACCAAGCGGAACAAGTCTACTTGAATGTGATAGAGTGTGGCCGTGAAGTACTTGAAAGTCCATGGAAATTGTTTACTTTTCTAGTTGATCGGTAGCGTTTATCTATGTTGTGGAAGAAGTATTTATACTCAATTAGGAAGTGATTTTGTGAAAACGCAGAACGGCTCAGAACAGAGAGCCTCTCACGAAGGTTCCAATTACTCTCACATCTGCTAGCCTGTTGGCAGGTGTTTTATGTAGAAAATGCTGTCAACAATAATTCGCTTGAAAACGTTACGGCTTCTTTATTGAGTAAACAACAAGAAAATATGCCTGACTGGAGGTTGCATTAGTCGAAAGGAACTGGGAACTTGGTAACTGGCGAAATGAGTGAGTGATAAGGGCCACATCCCATCCAACTACGTCTACCATGGACAGCTATCATGACTGCATGGCGTAGTCGAACGTCGTGAATTTACTTTTCCTTTTCTGTAAGCCATCAGAAGTAGATGAATATCCACTTATTCATCTTCCATTTCAATACCACAAGTTTCATGTCCATCGACCCACTTTTAAGGTGCTTTCAGGCACTCGACTGCTGTCCAGAATTGTAGTATGTTGGTTGAATGCGTATTTGGTCCATACAATGAATTAAGGGCCATTTAATGGCCGAGTCGCTCTGTGTCGTTGCCTTTCTGTCAGTATAAAACAACGTGTACGTCCCATGTTATTCTTGAAGACTTGAACCGGTGTTAGGGATTCTCAGACAGCCAGTGGCAGCTTTATTCAGAGCGTTATCATTGTAGAATCTGACGGAGATCTTCTGAAGCGTTTTCTAATAATTTATTCAAATCGTTGACTTAAGAATGCAACAACAAACATAGCCCTTGAAATTCTTAAATTTTATTGAATTCGTAATTACAAATGTCACCCGAAATACCCGATGGTAGAAATATTCGAAGTTCTTTGCTTATTTGATATGTGAAAAATTTGGTGTCTTTCTGGAGCGATGCCAGACACATCCTTGGAAATCTTCAGACATCCCCGAACACGAGCTAGATGCCTCCGAATATCCGGATTGAAGAATACTAGGACCAATCTGAAATCAAAACTCAGAAGAAATTTGTCAAAGGCTGTCTAGAAATGTCTAAAAATTAATCGGATCCCATATCCCCATTTGTTAGCCGAAAAAACGCGATAGCTGTCGCCAACTCAAAAAATTTTCAGAGGTGAGACGAAGGTCAGAAAACCCTTCAGAGCTTCTAGCATTCCCCCTTTGTCATAGTGATTTAATCGAGAAATTCGAGTTCGAAATCATAGTTTGGAAGAATCACAGGCGTATCTGCTGTCCAGAGAAGAACTTCAACTTTTCATGGAATTTTGAATATAGAGCTAGGTATATCAGTACTGATTCGGACTAGCGTTCCTCTTCTATGGCTTTAATTTCTCGATATGAACTCTTTAGAAATTCATAGCTCTTGTAAATGTTATCGTCGTCGTCCCACCGGGCTATAGGCTAGCTAGCAGGACTTCTTCCCTATCCCGCTAAGCAGTTTCCATGACTGAGCCCGCTTTTCCCATAGTGCTCCCAGTTATGATTATTCTGAATCCTGTTTTTTGGCATAGATAAGCAGCTCCCCCTTCATTCAGGGCTTTTTAATGGCGCCCTCACCTACATATAATGGAGCCTTAACAAATGGCTTTCTTCCGGGTGCAAGTTTATAGCAATTCCTTTAAATAGAGAAAAAAAACTCTGATAATTATTGCGAAAATGACCGGATTTAGGTTAAACACTTTTCCGATTAAGAAGTTTTTCACATTTATTATTATTTTCTCTATTTTGTGGATCTAATCGCTTACCCTCCGGTACTGTGACCGATAATTGGTATAACTGTACTGCTCAAGAAAGCATCAAATCCGCCGTTTGCCAAAGGAGTCACTAGGTTGAAGCTTACAAGTGTAGCCAAATATATGCTGGAGCTTAAAAGTGACTGAAAAATAGGACAAATTAGTATTATTAGAACAATAACCATAAAGATGAACCCCTTCACTTCCCCGAGCACTGAGTTCGTCCCCAATATCATGAATTGGTATTCGATTGACTAGAAGTATCAGAAGTATCAAAAAACTGTATCACAAAGCTTAGGAAGATCATAATCAAAAAGTCAGCGACATATGAGTTTGTCTACGGATTTTGAAAAGTTTCTTGAAAATTTCTCTGGGTAAAGTGTCACGGCTAAGTTTCCAGAATTCAGATGAATCGTGGCACACTGTATACTTCCTACTACAGTGATACCATGACAGTGCAGCCCGAAGGAGTAATACGGTGTTGGGAACATTCAATCAAATTTTGATTCTTTCTTTCCTAACTCTTTTGCTTGAAATTGAATCAGCGCCCTGAGCTTCATCTAAGTTGATCAGGTGACAAAAAGTAGAAAGCGAGATATACTAAAGTTCAAAAAGGAGCCTAGTTTTTCGAAATTTTCCCATGTCCCTCCCTCCCTCTTCTAGATGACTACCTGCTCCGAACAAGTCTCTTCTACAAAGCTTTCTATGGGAAAATAAACTTGCCTGTAGAAAGAGTCGAGTTTCTTTTTTGAGCTCCCATTTGTTTTGCATTCCAGTCGAATGTGTCGCTGTCACTGCTTTCGATTTCTGGAAACATCTCCAGCGTCTTTGTTCTGAGAAATTTCATTCAAGCGTGTGCTATCAAGATGTTGGGAAAATGGTATGATGGTTCTCAGACTGAATAGAACCTGACCACCCAAACTCCATACCCCTTTTGCCTCAACTGAAAGGTTCTGGAACTCGTGGTAAGCAAGAGAAGAGAGGAGAGTAAGGTGGAGTGAGGACAAGTCATGTTAAATTAGTGTAAGGTATCGAATGGTATAGTATTTTATGGCATGGTATGGTTGGGTAGGATTCGATAAGGTCAGGGTAGTGCAGGGTAGGGTAAGGTAGGAAAAGAGTAGCTGTGGTCGGTAGCTCTACTTCTCAAAGCCTCAGGTCTGGACTAACATATAGGCTGTATAACACCTGATTTCTATTTGAGGAACTTACTTTGGCTATTACTCTGAGGCGCAGAAAAACAGCTATATCAATGCAACTGATAACGACGAAAATGAATCCATTATAACCCATTCCAACGTAGAAGGCCAGTTCCTGGCTACAGACCTCATTACCAAACGTCCATCTACTACGTGCATGATCGAAATAGAAGTTACATGCATCTGAAAGTCATTTAGAAGAAAAACAATATGTAAATACGCGAAGCAGTATTAGGTTGTTCGGGAAGTGTAGGTTGAACATTTCGCAAAGGTCTAGATTTCCAGGGTTTTTCGGGCCATGGAAGTGCTGTGAAAGGACATCACCTCCAAAGCACAGTATGGGCACAGCATACAAGGAGATTTCATGGTACCGGAATCATTTGATTAGATCGAGAACCGTCTTCGACCTTTGTGTTTCAAGCTGTGTAGCGTTGGAAGGTTTGCGCAGAGCCACTCAGGAGCTCAGATGGGTCCAAGGTTTCACCCAAGGTCAGTGGAGTTCAACGGCAGTCGCTTGGAGCAAGTTTCAATGGATTGCGGAATGGCCGGATTTGAACTCGCAAAGAAGTAGAAGTCGAATGCAGGAGGATCACCAGGTCATTAAGTGGTTCGACAACTATGGAAGAGGCATATCCCGATATTTAATGCGTATGCTCGTGGGTAGTTTTTTGCATTGATATTCCAAGGAAGCTTCCAGAAACTCCGGGAAAGGATCCGGGAGGTACTCTTCCCTTCACTTAACAGCAATATGTACTAATCAAAAAATTATTTGACTCACCCAATAAATAGACGCTACTATAAAGAAATGAACAAATTGCTATTATAAATAGTAACAATGTTGTACGCCGTCCTGTGAATATATGCCGATAATTAGCTGGATACGTAACCGCTACAAATCTGTAATAAGGAAAATGATTAGAAAGATGAATTTGTCATCTTTACAGTAGAATTGATATCTTCTTCAATTGGGAATTATCGATTCTATTAAACTGATTAATCTAGCTGCAATAGTTTCCAAATTTTCATCGTCTCTAGAGATATCCTAGTTTTTGTAGCCTTTATAATAATACCGTAGTCTCAATTTTTTTAGGGAAAACTAAATACTTGTCGATTGGTGAGTGACGCAACAGTCGTAGGGGCTGCTGTCAGTTACCCATGCTCAAGCCGATAACTCTCTAAGTTTTAATGAACAGAACAGTAAAGTGAAATCTATGGACGCTAATTTGAGCATTACTTGTAGGACTTGCCATGATTACTCTATATTGGCTATGTAAATAATTTATTTTATTTCTTATCATGTGGGTGAAGACAAAGAGCGTACGTCTCGCGCTCATCTTTTCGATACTGCAGCCCTCCCTGCTTCGACGTAGGCCCTGGAGACTTGGACTCTATGAAAGCAGAATGATCATGCAGTCAGGGTCATTCAACACGCTGTGGAAAAGGAGATGCTCGGAATATCCTCATGCACGTAAGAGCAGAAATTTCGTGAGTTTTGAGCAGGCCCACTAACGAATATTAGGGATACGCTGCTTACGCCAAGAAATCGAAGATCAGGTTGGCCGGACACTTTATTAATTTCATGTGACCGATGGGCCAGGGCGGTAGATGACTGGATTCCTCGGGACATCAAACAAACTTCAGGACGGCCGCCAGCGCGATTGTCAGACATCTTCACGAAAGCTCTGAGCGCAAAAATGCTATGCTTCCTGTCCTTCAAGCGAGAACGATCCACTGGACTACTCTGGCTCGCAACAGGAAAGAATGGAGACGTTACCGAAGCCCATTCGAGGAAATCGACGATAAACGGGATGATAAAGGTTACACAAGGGTGGAGGTAGTGTTGGGGCAGGTGACACACTTTCACATGCTTGGCTTTTACCGTCGTCCCAGGATGCCGTCTCAAGTCTTTGATCCATACTCGTTCAGGCCCCCAACTCCATAAGGATTGGGTAGTTGTTACCAGACCAGTTTGGGCGGATAGAAGTACTGACATGAACATGGCTGCTGAACTCGATTCTGGATGGAATGTATACACAGGCATATCCCCAAACAAGATTGACAAACGCAGAAAGATTTCATTTTCACCCTTCGAAAACAAATGGTCTCAGCGCTGTGCTTTCGGGAATCGGATGTCGTGTTTGGCTAATGATAAGTAAGACTTAGAGTAAGCAAAATATTAAGTGCCGTCCCTTTGCCCTTATTCTAAGTGTTTAAACTTAATTCTTTATTATGCAATTCCTTTGACATTTTTGCTGGCCATTCTCATCGTTGTTACGTCAGTACAATTAGTGGCTTACAATGTATTACGGTACTTCGTTTCACCGGTGCTTGATGAACTCGGCTTTCACGAAGGGCTCTCAACAGATTCTCTTCGAGTTTCTTCCAGAGTGGTATAGCCCTCTGGCACTCCACCTTCATCTGACACAAAAAAGATCGTTCTTCCCCATTAGAGCTTCCATGAAAAGTTCCACCACTAACACAGTTGCTCAGATGAAGTTCGTTTGCGTCCCGCGGGATCCATTAGCCAATCATCAAAGGACATTCATCACGAGCTGTTCAAGGCGTGACGCACTTCCGTACACATTTTGTCAGTAACTTTTTTGATTCTTCAATAATTGTTGTACATAGGGGTTTTTTCGGTCGTAGAGGAAGTTTCAGCGCTTTTCTTGCGGTTGGCTGGGAAAACTGTGCTTAAATCGCTTTTCCAGAGTTCGGTCCCTAAGCGCACGCAAGGAGACTGAGACCTTCGTTTTTCACAAGCCTCTCTACATTTACCACCCCATCTCACCCACGGAACTATTTGTTTATTTATTTATTTATTCGTTTAGTGAGTAGGCGAGAGATAGAATAGTGATTTCCGATCAAATGAGAGTTATTGAAGAACAGGGAAAGACGATCTGTACATGTACCTGTTGATAGCAATAAGGAGACTACTATGGACTGTCGATTCCTGAAACAGCAAGGACGTTTGTCCAACGAGCAAATTCAGCCTCTGGAGTGTGGCAGGCACATTACTGTAATGATTTGACGAGAATTCAAGAACAATTGTTATAGGATTAAGAAAGACTTACAATAGCGTAAATGGCATGGCCCAAAGAAAAAACAGTGAAAGAAGGCAGGCATTGGAGAGAATTTCATAGGCTGCCATGTAGACGTAAGAGTTTCTGGACGTTTTATTTCGAATCAAAATCAGAAACGAAAGAAAGTTGCACATGAAGCCGACGATGGACATCTTCAAAAAAGAAACTTCGACTTTTGAACAGACGTGCTTTAAAATCTCCCAAGTATCGACTAGCCCTCCTTCCGTAACGATTACTTAAATTGATACTGAGGAAAGCTCCACAAGTTCAGAATTCATGAAATGGACGTACCAGCCCAATCAAAGTAGTCTTGATGATGGTGACTGCTTGATATTCCTCGATAGCTTCTGAGTCGGCCATAATGCCGATCTTCCTTCAAAAGATTCCTCTGAGAACCTGAGAAGTTAAGAGAAAATGGAAATTTCAATGAGCTTTTCACTTTCACTCCTGAAGTAACCAGCCAATTCAAATTCTCAAGCAAGAGATGAGAAATTGTGCGATGATGCATTGACCCCACAAGCCACCTAGGATGAATTCTTAATGGGAAGAGCCCTTCGATCAGGAGCCTTTTATCTTGAAAAACCGCGATCGCCTATATCAAACTGTGCCTAGGTGGAGGAAACTTTTTTCTTAGTAAAGCAAATCGCGCAAAGTTTTCATATGTTTAACTTAAGCATGTTTCACACCATCCGACCCTGTTTGACGGCAGGGCAGCAATATCCACATAAGTGAGAGCAGGGTGGTTTCTGCTGTAACAGACTTCGTTTAAACAAAGTTAGTGACGTCTGCAGTTATTTGCACCTTATGTGCTTTATTCTTCTCTACTGTGTTCGGTATTAGCGCTCGTACACCTTGGACATGGCAAAAAGAGAAGAAATTCAGAAGTACCAGCGTTCCTATTTATAGTTGATTTTGAGTTCAAGCCCTTTGGTATATCTGGAGCACGGTCAAATTGCAGGTTAATAGTGGTGAATGCTACACATTTTGGAATTTAGCATAATTACATCAAGCCAGAAAGGAGTTACAACTGAAAAGCACGGCAGAAGAAGCACTTGGCTCAATACTTCTGAACGCTACTGTATGTCACCAAGAAAGCATCGATCCCTAAGAAAAAACTCAAGCTCTTAAAACACTCTGACATTTTCATAGAATTGCCTGGAGCGAAAAGGCTTATTAGAATTTCGACTACTCTTCTGAACAACATGATACCCTCAACAAAAATAAAGAAAAAGGGAATAATCACAGCCAGGGGAAGAATTTTCCGGTAGTTTACCTAGAATGGGATGGATATGTTCATGGAATGGAACAGAATTGAAGATTATTTCAGTCAAAGAGCTCAAAAAACTTAAGTGAACAAATAAGTCAGGCTACGCAAATTCTAAAAAAAAAACATGAAAAGTAGCCACTGGAAAACCGACGTTCGCTAAGTTAAACGGCAGTAGAATATAAAAGTACACTCTGTCACTACAGACTCTAATGAGTACAGCTGATACAATGGAAAAGTTATTCGTGTTATTCACAATAAACTCAACTGTAATCAATTAAGCTAATTCCCACAAATCTAAGCACAGGAAATAGTCAATCAATTTTTTGAAATTCTCTCTAGAGAGCCATGTGTGATGAGTCTATTCTCATGAAAACGAGATGAAGCCATTGAAGCGCGATTTCCTCAAAAACAGATAATTATAGCGCTCCTATCCCTATAATAATGAAGTTTTTCATTTTTCAGAGTGAAGAACCGATGGAGCAAGTCTATCACAGACACTGATCAAAAGTTCACTAGCCCATTTTGAATAGATTTCCAAGATGACAGTGTGTCATTAGGTTCTGTTGGGTAGTCCGCCGGCTCAGCGCCAGGCTCAGGTTGTGTGGGACAGGCTCGAAGGTCGTGGTGACCGCTCAAGAGGGCAATTTCTCGCCAGCGAAGAACTGTTGTTCTAGTCTTATTGACGGACTTTTGAGATAGTACCACGCCAAAGAAGGTCAGTAATGGGCTATCCAATGACTCACTCCCACCTAGGTAGCGCTTCCAGACCTCTACTCAAACCTTATGTGTAATTATTAGGTGTGCGCATTAATTTCCGCCGTTTTTTGCGTGCAAAAACATATTTATTACAAAATTAAAACCAAATGTACATTAACCAATGTATTGCCCATCGTTAGCTACAACTTCTTGCCATCTTTCTGGTATCTTGTTGACTCTGGGTCTAAAAGAGTCCTCATCTTTTGAAGCAATCCTTTTATCTACCCATTTTCGGACTTCTTCGGCATTCCGGAAGCGTGTATCTGCCAAACTGACTTGCATGAACCGGAATAGGTGGTCATCAGAAAGAGCAAGACCCGGAGAGTATGCGGGCTGAACAAGCTGATCCCATCCAACAGCTGCAATTTTTTTAAGGACTTTCTTGGCAACATGGAGTCTGGCATGAAAGGATCAGCACCTCATGATATTTTCTTGCGATTAACGGCCGCTTTAGGTGAGAACATCCTACAAGCTGTCGAACTGGTGTTCGTAGCGGTCAGCAGTAA